>NJDD01005526.1:13797-52425 GCA_002245505.1 Calephelis nemesis
TACTTTATACTATTATGTGCTAAACTTCATCATACGTGTAAAAAAAATTTTAATGAAATCTTGAGTAATTGGTGATTTTGATGTATCAATTTATATATAAAAGTTTAAAACATATACCTAAATGGATCGCTTTATTTTGTTAAAGCTTTGTATCTGACTGTATAAAAAAATTTTTTTAATGGTGCACGAATCGACAGTGGAAAAATAATAAAATAAAAAGGTGTCGGTTCATCCATTGTGGATGAAAAAGCAAGTCTACCGGCTTATTTACGAATAAAAACAGAACACATTCTGTAAACCATTATAAATTTACAAGACAGCAAGTATTACATTATAATAAAATATACTATAACATATTTTTTAACAAATAACGAGTGCAAACCCTTCTAGATAGAGAGCGCAAACTGTATGGAGTTTGCGCTCGCCGACCCTGCCGCTCGCTACCCCGCGTTCCCCCCAGCGTTGCTCTGTGCAAGTACATGAGTCGGCCGACTGTTAGTATTAAGACTGTGCCCATATATAGAAAACTTAAATAAATCTATAATATAAAAATGAATTCCTAAATGTGTTGGTAAGCGCATAACTTCCGAACGACTGAACCGATTTGGCTAATTTTTTTTGTTGTATTGGTTATCGTCAGAAGAAGGTTCTTATGAAGAGAAAACCGGGAAAGTTGCAGGGAAAAAAACAAAGTATTGTTTTTCCCCATACATCCTTAACAGGTAGAACGAAGTTCGCCGGGACAGCTAGTACTAGAATACAATTAATATACACTAAAGTGAAGAAGTAAAAAAAATATCTTCACGCCCATATCCCCGAAGAGGCGATCACCCTATTTATAAAAAAATGTATCTTCGCGCCCGTATCCCCGAAGGCGTTGGCAGAGACACAACCAGGGCACCCTCGACTAGGCGTAGACTTTAAGTACCACAATGTGATAAGTAAGTAAGTAAGTAGAAGAGATTTAAAGCGACTCGCCCGGATTGGTACCACCGCCTTACCTATTCCCGCCGCCGTAACTTCAATGCTTGCCGCTGACGTGTTCCGGTTCGGAGGATAAGGTAACCGGTAAACTTATTTTTGCTCAAGGCCGAACATCCTGGCCTCAGGTTGGCAAAGCACCATTACCACCTTTGGTGTCTCTAGGTGGCGTAAATTACTTACCATCGGGAAATCCGTCTGCTTGTTTGCCTTCCAATATCATAAAAAAAATTAATATACTACGTCAATTTTATAGCATACATTTCTTGAAGCCAAGTCTTTCGGGTAGGTGGACAGCATCAAGTTTCCTATGTGACAAATCCAATAGACCTGTCTTCCTCCATTACTCTTTTCATTCAAACACGCTGGTTTCAGAGACCCTCGGATATATTACACGAAATTAAAAATTATAACTTGTATATATTGTGGAAAGTACAAGTGTTTCTAAATAAATTGCATCGAGAATGGAATTCCACCAAGCACCGACGATAAGAAGTATAGAATCTAAAAATTATAACTTCGTTTATATTTCCTTGGCACTACATTTCACGTAATTACAAACTGACAAAGTTCAAAGAACGTTTTACATTTAATTTCTTTTGAAAATTAACATTATTTGTACAAGAAAAATGTCTACGACAGACGCCTAGAGCTGCTCGAAATCATCTAGACTTTTATTGACATTTTTTGCAAATTACACCGACCGATTATTGACCGCCTCGTTAGTTGAGTGGCTAGCGTACATGCCTTACTACAATAACCAACCGCGAGGTTCGGGTTCGATTCCCAACGGGGGCAGGCATTTGTGTGATAAACATTTAAATGTCTGCATTTCCGGATCTGGGTGTTTATTAAATTTATTCTGGTATGTATTTCAATAACTGTATAGCCTTTCATTAGTATGGTTGACTAACACCCATAACACAAGTATTTAATTTGCTTACTTTTGGGGTTAGATTCCATTTGTGTAACTTGTCCAGGAATATTTATACAAACTTTTTATCATGTAATTAGACTTTTAAAAACATACATCTCTGAACCCCAAATCATCTGCAAGATTCGATTACTGATAGAGTATTTGTATGATGAACATATATATCTAAATCTATATTTTAGGGCAGTAAGACTGCAAGAATTGGCTTCGATGTTATCAAGTAAATCTAGCTGTGCAAAAACAGTTTTTTTTCCTCCATCATCCTGGGATTCCTTCATCAGCTGTAGACTTAAACAGGAACAAATAACACATAAAAAATATGGAGGAATAACACATAGAACATACTTCTTTCAAAGTTGGTTAAAAATCATAGAGGTCCATTAAATCTAAAATCATACATTTTCGTTGGTCTGGCTGTCTCTGTCATAACGTCAGCGCTTGACATTGACGTGTTTCAGTTAGGAGGATAAGATAGCCGGTAAACTTACTTTTGCTCAAGGTCTAACATTCCGGCCTTAGGTTAGCAACCATTACCACCTCTGGTAGTGGAGAATTTCTTACCATCAGAAAATAGGACTGCTTGTTTGCCTTCAAATATCATAAAAATGTATTTAATTATTTCAGTTTCCATGAATTTCTATGCATTATTTTCATTGCCAACAAGACCACTAGTCATAGAGTGCTGTGTACTCTCGTCCGAATAGCGATACACCGCCTTACCTATTCCTGCCAAGTGCCACCCTGATGACAGTATCTGGTTACGATCCAGAGGGGAGGGCAGCTAGTAGACGGTTCATATTAAACCTAACAGCCCGGCACACACAGACTTATAGCCTGTATTCTGTATATAGGTCGCGATTATTTCTTACTATCAGGAGAGCTGATTCTTTGGGCGCCAAATTGCTGCACAGCAATCTATCACCCTTTTAACAAGTAGGTAACTTCAGCAAGTACAAGTATGCTAGAAACACAAACTTATTGCTAGTAGGCTGGGAAGCTGGGAGAGGCAGCGCCCTTGGTACCAAACTTCTACATTATTTTACATACAAACCTACCTCTTGAATAACTTTATCTAATAAAAACTGTATCAAAATCCGATGAGTAGTTTTAAAGATCTAAGCATTCGTAGGAACAGATAGCGAAAAGCTTTGTTTTTTATTATATAGTAATTGTAGCTAGAACGACTTAAATCTTTTATTAAATAAACCTTAAATAACATTTGCAGAATGAACACAAAAGCAGTGCACCAATTTAAATTCTTGAAGAAAGGTAAAATGGTTCGTTGCCGTCGAAAACAATTAAAGCGGTATTAATTGATATCCTTGGGAAAACTGCAGATGACGTAACGAGCAAAACACCTCAATCTCGCCTGCATCGACGAACTTTTGAGGTATTTTAAACTTTCCTATTCAGTTTCTCAATCTTTTTGCTCGTTTGGTGCAAAGCGTCAACGCGACACGCCGAGGTAGTCTTTTAGCGGGAAATTGCAGGATAGTTTCCCAATATATGTAATTAGCTATTCCTCGCAACTTCATTTTATAATTAAATTTCGTTTTGCTTCGATATTGTAAACATATTGTATTAATTTTTCATTTAGCGCCGAAATACAAAAGGACATGGACCACTTTCCATACAAATACAAATTAACCTGGAACCAACAATTACTATATTGCTAACCGCGAGGTTTTTACAACTTTACCGGACTATCCAATACTTTTGTAAAATAAAATCTGTATTCTTTTTGTTGTCCCACCATCGGTTAGAACCCGGGACGTCTGAAGTCAAGCCTAACACTTGGACTGCTAGATCACTGGGGCGATCCCTACCGGCACAGAGCCGATCCTACATTCTTTACTGTTTTCTTCCCGGTTGAGCCAACACTCCACATATCTGTAATCTTAGTGGCTAAATCTAAGTATTTTGACAGTATCCACATAGAGGTAGGCAGAGGCACAACCAGGGCACCCACGACCTGCCAAAGACGCTAAAAGTCCCACGTATCCAATCCCGATTTTTTTTTAATTAGAAAATTGGAAAAACCAAATTTTCTTTTTGTTGGCCGATCCGGGAATCGCATTCGAGCACCTCATGCAGTCAAGTCCAACACCTGGACCGCTAGACCATAGAGACGAGTCTTCAAGAGATTAACACCATATAGGACGATGACAACACTAAAAGCCGTGCGTTTCAAAAGGTCTACCAGCACGATATCAGGCTTAAATATTGTATAAAGTTGAAAGTTTCTAATCCAAAACTTCACACACTATTTCCTAGAAACTTATTGCTTTAGCCCTTAAGCCATATAATCTACAAATAATCACACTATCTGTATATTAATACGTGATGCCAAAACTTTGGACCCCTTTTCATAAAAATTGCGCGGACGCAGGAGCATAAAATCTGGCACACGTATAGTTTATGTGTAGGAGAAGTGCAGAACCCTAATATTTTTCAATAATAATGCTTTTAAAGTATATTAAATCAATAAATAAATCACCCACACTACCATGCATTTGACACACATAAACAAATATATTGATGATAACGATAAAAGATCACAGATGGCACACTAAAAAGTTTGGGAACAATGTAGTTGGTTTTGAGAAATGAAGATGGCTTTCTTATCAACAAGATATTAAAATGTATTATGGTCTAATTTCGACCAACGGGCGACCACTAGTTTACTTGAAATAGTATTTACTAAGAAACAAGAACATTATTGACGTTGGCAAGAGTATTCAGTGCACCTATAAACAAGATCGGTTTATTAATAGACTTGTGATAGAGCTTGTAAGAGGCGAGGAGACTTATTAAGCTTGCTTCTATAAACAACAAAATTTTACAAAACCAGTATGTAGGGTTTTACTTGAATCTTGATTTTATTCAATTTTTCGTGAATTTTCATGTTATTAATAAAAGTATCTTCACGCTTATATCCTCAAAGAGGTGAGTAGAGGCACAACTAGGAAACCCACGTCTAGCCGAAGACACTAAGACTCACAATGCGATCGGTGACATACCTATCGCCAACCGGGTACATATCTAATACCGGGCAAAATTATTTATACTAGAAAATTAATTACACTATTATTTTCTATTTTTATTTTGCTTCCCAACTCAGGGATCGAACCCGGGACCTCAAGAAGTCAAGTCCGACGCCAGACCGTTAGACCACAGAAGCGGTTATGTTAATTATGAACAATAAATTATTTTATCGGATTTATATTTTTTTTTAGAACTATGTTAAAAATCTGCTAATATTGTGTTCAAAAGTACCTAAAATGCCACATTCCAATTTCAAACTTGTTTGAACTCCAGGTTCAACAGTAGCCCGACTGGTCTTTCAATCAATAAAGAAAACAATATCTAATGTAGTAAACCTTTAGTTTTTGTGAAGAGCGGTAAATAATTGTTAGTATTATAATAAAGAAATATGTGAATAGCACAGTGCAAGAAACAGAAAACATTTTTTTTTCATTCACAAATTCACCTCTCTAATAGTATCTTCAGGCCCATAACCCATAACAGATAAGCACGCAGGACTAGCCTAAGACACTAGGTCCCACAATGTGTTAGATGACAAGCCTATCGCAAACCGGGCACATATCCAATCCCGGGCAGCATTATTTTAATACAAAAACGAAAATAATCATTTTTTTATTGATCGACCCAAAGATCGAACCTGGGACCTCAAGAAGTCAAGTGCGACGCCGGACCACTAGACCAAAGAGGCAACCTCTCTTTCTTTACTTACAGTAGGTAAAACTGTAGAAAAGTGAATTCTGTACATTGAAGATATTTAAAGAAATAGGCGACTGAAAATGGGCAACAGAATAAAATCTTAACATTTTTAGATTTTTTTGTTTTTCTACCTGTATCAATATCGCGATTCATGCCGAATCCACTGAACGAGACGTAACGAAATTTGACTTGTAGGTACTTTATATTTCTACGAAAGATTATAACAGGAAATAGTTTTTTACCCGCTTACAAAGCAATCCCCATGGGAGAGGGGTAAAAGTCAAAACATAAATAGGGCCATAATTCATTAACGCGTAGCCCGATTTTGATAATCCTTTTCTTTGTTTTTAGTACGTGCTTTACTTATTGTCCTGTATTTTTTCCTAAAAAAAAGTATCTTCACGTCCATATCCGCGAAGAGGTATGCAGAGGCACAACCAGGGCACCCACAACTAGCCGCAGTTACTAAGTCCCACAATAGGTGGTAAGCCTATCACCAACAGGGCACATATCCAATCCCGAGCAACACTTTTTTTATTGGAACCTTTTTCGTTTTGTTGCCCGATCCGGGATTCAAAACCGGGACCTCACGCAGTCAAATCCAACAACTGAACCACTAGACCACAGAGGCGATTTTTTTCTAAGTTATAAGATTTGTAGTTTATAAATTACAGACATATCAACACTCAGTATTAAGTGAACACATAACTTAGTTAACAGCAAACTTTTATAAAAAAGCGTCGGGAAAAGCTCTAGCTTTTGAACTTGCGTAACCAAACTAAGATAATCGTTTCCTATGTAGATCCAGGGTGGTGATTATGTATCTCAGTTGCCAACTCAAAATGGAAAAGTGTGCATCAAATGACGTCATTCGTGTTTGCTATCTCTATTGCATTTATGTTGGTCACTGGAGACAGCAAATACAAAACACGTCACTTGACAGCTATTTGATGTACTTTTTCATTTTTAGTTGGCAATTGAGATACATAATCAGCACCCTGGTCCGCTAAGTAGAATAGGTCATCTACTACTCTACCATGCAGCTTGTAAGAGGCGAGCTTAGGTTAAATAGGTCATTTTAACCTGATATTAAGATAATTTAATTCCTAAATATTAAGATATAATATATACACGATAAATACACGCAACACAGCTAGCGCACCAGTCAACAATCAACTACCACAAACTACATTGTACAGATTGCACTGCCGAGTGTTAACCCAAACACTTACCCTTCCAGGAGGTTCGCCGGCCCAACTTACCTAAACTGCGAAGTGATACCCCTCTCCACGGGACCACTTTGATAAACTTGTCAAAAAATGTGTATACTTATATTAACTTTAAAACTTGTCCAAAAAGGTTGAATACAAAAAGTATATATTATTCCATCGAAAACTTCTTGACGATTTAACTGTTTTATTTTAATACTAGCTTTCCCGGCGAACTTCGTTCCACCTGTTCAGTTTCTATGGGAAAAAGTAAAATATTGTTTTTCTTAGCTTTCTCGTAAGTTTTTTTCTTTTTCTTATCTTTTTAACCTTCCCTGGACTTGAACAAATAATTCAAAACCAAAATTAGCGAAATCGGTTTAGCCGTTCTCGAGTTTTAACGAGACTAACGAACAGCAATTGATTTTTGTATATATAGATTGTAGCTGTTTGCCCGCGAATTCGTCAGCGTGGAACAGTTACGATTTTCATACGAAATTTCATGTCCTTTTGTATTAATTTGGGGGTTTATTTAAAAAAAATTGAATTTGTTTTAACTTAAATTTTTAGCTTATGCTTACCAATTTCATCAAGATCGGTTCAGCGGTTTAGACACACACTTTCGCATTTACATGTACAACTGACTTTCTTAATTAATTATCTGATTATGGTAAGTAGTGTTTTTTTCGTCAACCAATAAAAACACGAATCATTGAAATCAACCAAGTCGTTCACAGCTTCCAATGAGACCAAGGAACAGCTAAAAAAATTTGTAGCTAAGAAAATAGAACTTTAAAATTCATAAATTCAAAGTAATTTTATTTCCAATTTTAAAACTATAAAACATTTTAAAATCGAGGCTTTAACTTTAAAATCCTATCAATTTTCAGCCACTTGAGTCTTAAAGTCCATATCCTCGACTTTGTACGTACAAAGTTAGAACTTAGGTCACGTTAGGTTTATCTCATGATTGTATTACAACTTGCCATTCAAGATTGTTGCTTCGAAGCGTGTTAAATTGATATGAAGGTGTAACTTCAGTACCTGTTCCCCAGTCTCAAACACCAACTTCCATCTACAGAGTTACCAAAGATAATACTTATTAGTCTTAAGTTATCTAGTTAAGCAGCAGTTGCGTCTGCCAACGCCTAGTTAACAATGTTAGTGTATTTTAGCAAGATATAAGTTTTTCTTTGGTAATGAACCGTTTAGTAAAGTAAGTTACAGTGCCAGATATTTGTAGTTTTTTACATTCAGTACAATGTCTCACGGCCACAATCAGAGACGCTAATTAACACTTAATCTATCATTAACCTTTTAATTGATTGATTGTATTTTTAATGAACTTACCTACACCAATCATATAAAAACAATTTAAATCAATTAGTGCTTACAAAAATTATCTAAAATCGATATAATTTTGTTGATATCTGTCTTACTATACAATAAACATTGTCCCATCTCTATAATTGGTATTTAAAACAATTGTTGCTAGTCCCGTATTGAAATAATTTTGAAAATACATCACTTTAAAAACAACAGTCAGAAATTAGTCATATTTTTAAGACGCGTTGCGTAGCAGTATCTTATTTTTAGACCACGGCGGTTAAAAATTTGTCTCAATCTTGTTTTGAAAATGTCGACTTAATGAGAGATTAAAAGATAATTGACGCCTCTAAGTGATAGAAGAGATATAATTGATAGCCAAAGGCATTACTCTGAGGAAATACTTATATCAAAATAAAATGATTTCCGTCAAAAAAGTTTATGTGTACCTGTTTATTAAGAATGTCTATACTGCGTATATAAAACAAGCCTATTTTTTTAAATAGGTTAAGTATGTGTCTATATCAAAATTTCTAGGTTTACTAGCTGTTCCCACAGCTTCGCCCGCGATAGTCCGAGATATACACTATCCTATATGTATGTCAATTTAATCAGAATATGTGAAGTAGTTTAGGAGGCCGTCGCGCACAAACAATTACAATATATACACTATAAACCATATGTTAGGCAGGTTTTATTAGAATCAGTTCAATTCAGTATGGAAACTACCAACAAACCTTCTTAAACGGCACTCACACAAGCATGAGCTTCGACGATGGTCCTAAGCGAATTAGTAAGTGTGACGTCAAGACGTGTTTAGCAAGTAATATGATTTCGCTACCTTTTTGTAATAGCTTGTACCTATGTAATAGTTGTAATTCTACTAATAAAAAAATAATATGAAAACCCTATTGCTTCTATAGAGTACAGGTAAATATTTCATCAACTAGGCTTAGTTTGAATACTGTTCTATATTTGTACTGTGCTACTATATATGTATACTTTAGGACGGGTTTACATAGTTAATTTAAAAATAGAGCCATGGGAATATTTTTAATGTTATTTATAATCTATACTAATATTATAAAAAGGAAAGATTTGATTTTTTTATTTGTTTGTTTGAAATAAATAGACACCAAAACTGCTGGACCGATTTGAAAAAATCTTTCACCTTTAGAATGCCTCATTATCCCCGAGTGACATAGGCTTTGTTTCATCAAAATCGGAGCAGTAGAAGCCAAGTTACGCATGCGAAGCTGCATCAAACTGCTAGTGGGGAAAATAAAAATGGTCGAAGTGACTGTAATTCTGGTATAAAAAGTTTACTTCCGGTTTTGAACAGGCAAAAAAAAATTTCTTAAATTTTATATCATTCTCAAAAAGAACAGTAAATTTCTAATATATATCGCTATGTAAAATATTTTATAATAAATTTGTTATATCCAAAAAAACACTCAAAAAACCTATTACTTTGTGAATATACAATATATTGAAAAAATATTTTGTGTAGTCATTCATAACTGCTAGAAGTACAAATATGCCGAAAATGGTCGATTTTCAGAACCTCACTTTTTTTACCTGTCCGCTTCACGTGAAATGCACCAGTGTTGAATAAAAACAATATTATATGCTAAGTGGTTTTTTAAAATCCATAACTAAGTTAGCTAAAAACATTTATTACTGAAATGTACAACTCTAGTTTAGGGCTACGACATTCAGAGTTTACTCAACTACTAAAAATCGTTTTTTCTCAAAAATCACTGAATTTCCTATTTTGTTAACTTATTTCTTTCTATTGTTTCTATTTTAAAATAACTCTGTACAATAAAACAACTTAAATGAGTATTCCAATTTATTATAACTTAAATCATCTTGACGTTTAATCAGTCCTTTGATCTCAAAGTTCTTAGAAACTTGAACATCACAAACATACATCAGGCAAACTATAATCAATCGTTGTATCGCTATCTAAACTTATTACAGCGCTTTTGTGCTTATATTCGATGGATGTTTCAAAAGCATCACGTCCGTCAGTCAATCTGTCAAAGAAATAGCTTGTATTCATTTGAGATATGGAATTCATTCTTGATTTTGAAAGAACATCACTTTTTCGCTTCGGACTATCTTTAGGCGTCGAACAATTGTTATGAAATCTTTTTGCAATAGATTTTGTCTGTAACTTATTATTAAAAAGAAGTTTTACTAAATTATTATTGACTTTAGCTGTTGTCATTTCTAAGGGTCTAGATACAATTTTATCTATTATACCGGACAAATCACTATCAGGCATATCTTCTAGACTTTCATTTAGATCTTTCAATATATCATTATCTTTTAGTGAAACATTTTCAATATTTTCTTTATTTTCTACCAAATCAAATAAGTCATCACAATTTATTTCTTTTTCAAAGGAAATCCTTCTAAAACTTTTTGAATTGTGTGTAGACTTTCTCCTTTTAACTGGTTTTAAATAACTTTCAATAGTATTTTTGCATTTATTCTTAGAGTTATTTTTTAGTTTTCGTTTTAATTTATTAACGCAAAGACTTACATGAGCCTTGCTTGAATTCGGGTTGGTTTTATTTATACTTAAATTAGTCAATGATTTTTCAAGGTTTTCTATATCAATGTTTTTAGTTTGTTTTTTAGCGTATTTTCTTTTAGGTTTTACTATTTCATTTTCACCGTTAGAATTAGAAACTTTATCCTTTTTCTTCCTACTTCGACTTTTCTTTTCGGGTTTTTTTATTGAGTCTTCATATTGTTTGACCAAGTCCGGAAAGTACTTTAACATGAGATCCTGTCTCTCTACAGAAGTCCAAACATTGAACACTTCTTGCTCGTCTGAAACAAATCATTCTCATTTAAACACTTTGATAATTCAACTAATTATAAAATCGAAAGTTTGTATGTTTTTTATGCAAAAACTGCTGAACTAGTTTTTCGTGAAATTTGACATACGTATAGAGGAAAACTTGGACTAACACATAGGATAGTTTTAAAAAATAATTCTGTGGGACTATTAATAACAGCTAGTTTAACATATCACCTGTGTTTAAGCTGATATGAGGCGCCCTACCACCAGTGTATATTTTATAATATACACGCAATATACATAAAACACTTCTGTAATTGGACTTTCAGTTATCTGTTACAGTCTAACGAATTACTTCTTTCAACAAGTATAGTTGTACGAACGTCAGAAAGAGCAGATGTCTTATTTCACACAATATGACAGCATTTCTATAAACAAAGAGCATTGCGAGTGTCAACATGGTATCAGCTGACTAATTTGTAAGCGTACAGATTGCAATCATCAAAAAAAATTACACCCACACAGATAAAAAATGGTACAAATATTCGCACTAATACATACATATAAAGTAATTAAGTAATGGTTCGCGTCGTTTTAGCTTAGACGATTTCTACCATTATCTTTTTTTTCATTTTACTGTTGAAATAAGATTTTAAATTTACGTTACGAAATAATGCGAATTTTTAGTTAACTTAACAGGTAAAAGAACAAGCTAAAACGATTTTGCTAAAATTTATATTCAGGAGACGGACATAGGATACTATTTATTCCGTTCCACTGCGAAGATACCAGTATAAACATTTTAATCTTTCCCATACAAACTGAACGGGTGCAACGAAAACAGAAAAGTTCACGAAAACAGATAGTTAATAGTCAAAAGGTGTTAACAAAAAATCAATCATTATAACTATGCTCGTTTATTAACTGTCTCAACTCAGAGTTAAGGGTTTCTCAATCTGCAAATAAGGTTCTATATTCTACATCATCACGTCAAATCCCTTATGGAGTAGGCAGAGAGTATCGAGTGCCAGACCTCATCCTGACAAACCTGTCTTCCTTCACATTCATAAGTATCAAATTATGAACGAAAATTACACGCAGTTGAAAGGGATAAAAAGTATCGTGTGGCTATCTCCTGGCCCTAAGCCTCCTTATTTATTTTCAGCCAAATCGGTTCAACCATTCCTGAGATATAAACAATGTAATTAACACGACTTTCTTTTATATGTAAAGATAATTGAAATAAAGTTAATTTTGGATACTTTAAAACCTTTAATATCTGAATTTTCATAGCATTCGACGTAAATATAAAAATAGTTACATTCATTACTAACATATAAACTCGATTATACAGTCAGAAAATAAATAACAACTTTTCAACGAGAGCAAATAGTGTTTTACGCAACCACAAAATGGAGTTGGTCCAACCTCGCAGACCTTTTAAAACTAGGTATTTAATATTGGTAAGTAAACAGTTATTACCAGTTTGGCGCAACATTTATATAAAAAAAATAAAATAATTAAGTTTGCTATGTTTTTTATTTACCTAAATCATGTGACACTAGTTGTTTTAAAACTGAATGCCTTTAGACCTACTTTCAAATAAAACGGGTTATATCTGTTTGTCAAGTGTCTTGTGTCACTTAAGCTAAACTTCATACAAAACTCGGGTTTGCTATGTATCTATGGTAGACAAGCCTCTTATTACATAGTATTTATATACTCTTTGGTTATTACCTTCAAATTGGTCATCTGGTATCAAATTTTCATACAGTCCGTCAATATCTTCCCATAACACCTCGTAGCTAGGGATGCCTAAAACATTCAGATAATGACAAAATTTTTTCATTAAATTAGACGGAAAAAAAGACATAATATCAAATTCGCCATCAAGCGGCTACAGACCCAAAATATGTTACCAGTATGTATAAACTACATATTGAGGATGATAAAACTTGAGTAAGTAATAATTCAATTAATGGATATAGAACCAACAGATATTTCAAGAACTAGTCTAGATATTTTAAGATCTTATATTCAATAAACGAGTCGTTTCGATAACAGATAGCAGTATGTCATACGATTAGTAAGATTGGTAACAGCTGTCGCTAGTCTTCGAACTAAACTCTGAACATTTTTTGAAAATATCAGTAACTCTTCGTTACACTTGAAAACTACGAATGGTTACATTTATGGAATACGTTTCGTCGATTATAGTAACCGGCCATAAGGGAACATTCGTCGTCTAGGCACCATTTGTGTCAATGCAAGTCGGATAATTTTAATTAAGGCGCAGCAAAAACCCAATTTCAATAATTATATCATCTCCGTACACGAAACTTTAGTATTTTCCTGTAATTCCATGCTCAGATCCAGACTTGGTGATGGACCACATCGAAAGTACACTCTTTTAAATGACAAAAGAATTTCCGAAATCTTGATCCAGACTTGGTGATGGACCACATCGAAAGTACACTCTTTTAAATGAAAAAAGAATTTCCGAAATCGGTTCCGAACTTATAGAGAAATCAATATACACATTTACAAATATAATGGAGTCAAATATGTAGGGAGGAGGTTATATCTTCGAAACCGGTTAAAATTAACAGAAGAAAGCGTTGATTTTGAGACCATTCGTGTATGTGTCTGTAAGATGATTTAGTCCCGCCACATACATTCGCAATTCGCAAACCCAACCAAATGTAAACCTGCCACACACGATCAGAACTTTTCCGTGCGGAATTCAAGTGGATTTGTATGGGGCATCATTTTGTTTCGAAATTTCGAAGCGAGATTCCCTGAATATAAAAGGGTTACTTTAAAAGTATCGGCCAAAGGTTAAAATGGTAATATATTTTAATTTTTGTTGCCAAATTATAAATTATTTACTTTTATGAACATTCATTTAAAACAATACCAAAAATTGCTTTACTTGTTGTCACGCTATGTCGTAAATTCAAATTCAAATTCAAAATATTTTTATTTTGTAGGTAAGGCATCTTAACTAGCTTGAGTAGTAACTAGTACAAGTCATAAAAATTACAAGTTGGTTTTTTGAAGTAAAAAATTCTTTAGCGGCGTTGCGTACTTTTTTGGAATGGGTAAAAACTTCTAACCTCGCGTCAGGACACGTGACCTGATTCGTAAGACAAAAATTCGTAAGACGGCGCAGGGCGCTTGCGCGAATAAGACGGCGCAGGGCGCTTACGTGAATGTTCGTGTCGTCATGTTTGTGTACAATAGCGCAACAAATGAATATTGTATTCTACCAGATACCTAAATGATAGTACTTTCACACTGATAATAAAGGAAATCGTGCAAAGTTATTCCCATTCCGCAATATCAAAAATGCACAACGTTAATATTCAAGTTTTCACTTCTGCCGGCACTTCCGGAGTGTACCCGTCGTTTTTTTTTTAAATTTTAATAATGAACAGAGTATCTAGTTTCTTCGTTGCCGCACAACCTTACTAAATGAGCTTGAGTAGTAAGACCCCAACATGATTATATGACGACTTTTGACTGGTTTCGAATAATGGGGCTTCCAATTTCGCAAAACCTAAACTTGACTAGTGGCAGATGCTCACGCTTATGGCAAAAACTAAATTTAAAAAAACGCAAAAATCAACTAGCATCAAGTTAAAATATTATCTTGAAAAACCAGGATATGTTACAATGTTTCATTTAAAGCATCCTGTGAGATGAAGCTTAGTAAGCGTCTTCATTAAGAAATTGCTCCAACATATTGCTAATAAAATTAAAGTTTTTATACGTTGTGGTTACAACTAGACATGGGTAACGCAACCAAAACGCATCAATCAGCTCATGAGTCACGAAGTTGAACTGGAGATGCGAACCGCAGTTCAGCTCACCTTATGTAAAAGCAAATCATGTTAGTGAACTGTCGCTCGAATCAAAACATAATATATAATACGTCAGCCAACAATTATTAAAGCTTTTTTAAGTCACTGGTTACAACTTACAGATAATATTCACCCGTTCGAACCATTTCATGAGCTCCGAATTTTTTACTTGAGCTGCAGCTTTGGCTCAAATTTTATTAACTAAATATTCGAACTGGTTCAGAGCCGATTTACTCACCTCTAGTTATAACGCTTTGAAACAATAGGACGTGTACTACATCAACCGACTCAACACCTCCGTAGAAATTTATTGTATTATTTTTTTTAATACAAAGAAGTTATTTTTTTTCAGTATGGACTTGAATAACCACTACCACATTGTGGTGTGCAAATATTTAATTAAATTAAAAGAATTTAAATATTTATATACATTTTGAAATTTAAATCGCGGCACTTATTTATATTTTAATGGACATTTTATTTATTTATTTATATGTTTAGTAAGTTTCATAATTTATTACAAATAAATTTTAAGGTAGATTAATTTTAAGCCTATCCGTATATATATACCGTATGTATACCGTACACTGCCAAATTACATTGTGAGTTAATGATAGAGTAAATATTAATAGACGTCTCTCAGTGTGACTTCATGTTTTCTTTTTTAAACAATACCAGAAATTATAATATAAATTTACATCTATTCAATGGTCGCCACACTGTCACTGGTTTTACATCGTTGCAGTTGTCCCAAGTGATATGAGCTTTCGAGATGCATAAATATGATATATAGGATCATATACTTACTCAATCTAATCTTTCTTACCTCTTGGATTTCTTTTCTTCTTAATCACAACTGGTTTAATAGTTCTTGTGGGTACATTATCTTGAAGGTGCCATTTTGTTAAAAGGGGTAGAAACTTTTCCACACAATATTTTTCAGACCAATCCAATTTGTTTGACATGATTTTCTGTAAAGGAAAATTAGTGTCACCCAAACTGTCTAATTTTGTTAGGAACACCTAAATTATTTCCATTAAATGGAGTTTACTAAAACATACTAGCACGTACGGATGCGTCCGCAAAAGTGCGCGCGTGAGTGTGCGTGTACGTGTACGTAATGCATGTGTGTGGATGTGGATTACTCTTGGACAAAAAATGGTAAAGTCGGTTACGCAATTTACCTTTATTTTTCTACATCTGTTGCAAGACTTTTTAATCAATTTGCAACGTAGTTGTTTTTTAGTATTTTGTAAGTGTCTGCAGGAAAAGTGTATTTCTTATGATTAAAAAAAAACAGTCTGTTTGTATACGTTGTGAAAATATATAAACATTTAAAAATAAATTAATCTGTACAAAATTCTCCAAGTCAACATTATTATCAAAAATGTAGAGATAAATACCACAAACTGTATTAAGCTCGGCGTTGGAATCTTCAGGTTGTCGAGGTCTACGTCTTCCTCAGAATTGTCCAAGAATTCCTTCATAACTTTTGGCTCGGGGAACGGCATTCCCGATGACAGAGCCCGACTTCTAATTGACAGTTCTCGTTTCACTTCAGCCACTTTTGCCCTATTAAGAAATTAACGAAAGTTAATATCGCTGAAGTATGTTTTCATTATCGATAAGTAAAGACAGTTAAGGATTGTTAAGGATTTCAGGATTGTTTTTTTCTCTAGTTCGGCCTTTAACATTAATTTCGAAAAGTACCTTCTTACAGTAGTTACAATTTTATTGTGCACTCACTAACTTTTAGTAACCGCTATCTTCTTTCAACGATAGTAATAGAAAGAGTAATAGTGTATGACATTTCTACAGACTTATCTATTCCTCGGAAAACTGAAAAAGATGCTTTTATATCTTGCTGAAATAAAAAAAGAAATTAATTTTTTGTAAGACCAAACAAAGAAATTGAGAAATAAAAAAAAACGTTTTATCTCAAAAAGCAATAAAAAGTTAACAGTTTTTAATATCTGTTGATAAAGTACTTACAACAGCCGAAACATAGTACCCGACGCGTTTAATTGGGTAAGGATTAATATCATGTTTATTACACATTCGCAAATAATGTATTATTTTAAACTGCTATTAAATACCATAAAAGGGGTTATAGTGAGTCACCCTCAAAGTTAGCTATTTGATATCGCTGACTTTAAGTTGAATTTCACATAAAATGATAAAATTTCACATAAAATGATTTTTACGTAACTAAACGTTTTAGAAGAAAAGGCAATGGAATTCCTAAAAGAAATATTTTGGTTTTGGTGCTAAATTCTAAAAATTCTGATAATTATATTTTTTTAAACTATTGTGTTATCCTCGGCCTTTTGTGTATAAGTGTGTAAAGTGACAATTCCATCCGACTTAAAAGATAGGTTAAAATGTTGTTTGATGTCCCTGAGTGTGGCCGTTTGATTACGTTATATAGATACCTATGAACATAAAAAAAACAGCTAACACGAAATATTCCTATCCGGAATACGACAGTCATTATGGCGGCAAGATCAGGTAAGGCTGTGCCCGGGCAAGTTACTGCATAGCACTCTACCACCAATGATTTTGTTGGTAATAACCGATTCAACCCATGTTCCCTTCTCGTCTGGCATAGAGACAGCTGGTCTATACTACACAGCGAAACCGGGCCAATGCGGTGACAATAGTCTGTTTCCAAACCGAAGTTGCAATATTAAAATGTCTTAAGGATGCCTTTTGCGTTATTGTTTTACCCATTTTAAAGTCATTTACTTTCATTTATGTTCTCTGCAAACTATTTTTTATGTTATCTGCAATAGGAATAAGCACGCGGATCTAAACACACTATAGATGTCGTAGGTGCGTCGCTGCCCAGTGGCCGGGATGTTAGACTAATTGTGCAAGTCTACCCCACCCTCCGGACCGCAATATGACAGTCATTTAACCTTAGATCTATTTAACCCATGCCCGCTTCTTAGCTGGCTTAGAAGCAGCTTGTCTATTCTACATAGCAAACCCAAAGACCGGACCAACGCGGTGACAATAGTATGATTCAAAACCAAAGTTGCAATGTTAAAATGTCTTGAGGATACCAACCCATGCTCGACTCTTGGCTGGCAGAGAGGCAGCTCTTATATTCTATTAAGAGAACTAAAAGAGCGGACCAGCGCAGTGACAATACAAAACCAAATTTGCAATGTTAAAATCTTTTGAGGATGCAATATTTTTTTGCGTTATGTGCGATGCCTTTTGCGTTTTGTGCAAGATTTTTGCGTTTTCACCCATTTTAAAGTCATTTACTTTGCTCTCTGCAAACTTTATTCATGTTCTCTGCAATACGATATAAATAAAACATTTCCCAAGTCAGAAGTGCAGAATTCGTTCTTTACAACTGCACAAGAGGCTATAAAAATAGTGCATCGTAAACTATATCCTTGCATCGCGTAAACGAATACGAGGCATGTGATCTTAATATTGACGAAGTAAAACTGTAGACGCGACTACAATGTCTACGAGCTGCAACAAAGTTAAACAGATAGAAAACAGAGATTTATATAAACTTTCCTCATCATTTCTCACATTCCGTATTCAATGCCTTTCCACTTTAAGTTTGAATTTGGCTTTCGATACAATCTGTGTAGATTTATGTTCCACATTAAACGTACCATTAGGCTATCTTTTTTACGTGCTTCGGTTTTTTTTTTTCTTGTATAAGAATGATTCGACTATCCTATTAATATTATAAATGCGAAAGTTTGTATGTATGGATGTTTGTTACTCTTTCACGCAAAAACTACAAAGTCAATTACGATGAAATTTGGTATGTAGGTAGCTGAAGACCCAGAATAACATATAGGCTACTTTTTATCCCGGAGTTCCCGCGGGATTGGGACTTACGCGGGTGAAACCGCGGGGCGCAGCTAGTTCCTTCATATTCCTGCCTCTTTGTAGTTTGTACACAATGAACTTCACCAACTAACTACGATACTCCGGTTCGATTCCCCGCAGAAATAAGCATTTATGTGATGAACATCTAGATGCTTGCATTTAAGCGTCTCTGTGTGTAAAAAAAAAGTATTTTATTTGTATAAGAAACTTAGCCTAACACCCATAACACAAGTATATAATTTGCTTTCTTTGTGTTTAAGTAAATTTGGAGTTTCTTTAACCGAGTTAAAAAAAACGAGGAGGTTCTATAATCGGCCTGTATATTTTTTTATGTATGTACACCGATTTTGTCGAAGTTTCTGAACCTATTTACGTAATTCTTTTTTTTGTCAGATGCGAAATAGTTTCGAATTGGTCCTATAAAAAATACGACTCAAGTAGGACCTTCAGTTTTTAATATTTTGAGCATTTTTTTATCTTCTTTCACCTAACCCGATGCTTATTTTTACTAAATTAAATCATATCAGCTAAATTAAAAAAAATATCTACTTTATTGAAGTCGGCTTTATTGCGTCAAAAGATACAACCATATTTGCTTTCTTCGGGGGTTAGATTCAATTTGTAATTTTTTTATGTTAAAAGATAGTTTTTTTTAAATATAGCAAAAACGAAGCGATTCTCCTGATGAAATCGCTATCTCAGGACCGGAATCTATTCGGTAAGAAAAGGAGGGTTACTTTCCATCACGTACCGCGATAATGACAGGCACAAGTGATATAAAAAAAGTAAGTATCTTCACGCCCATATCCCCGAAGAAGTAGGCAGAGGCACAACCAGGGCACCCACGACTAGCCGAAGATACTAAGTCCCATAATGTGATAGGTGGCAAGCCTATCGCCAACTGGGCACGTTTCCAATCCCGACCAACATTTTTTATTAGAAAATTTGAAAAATCCAATTTTCTTTTTGTTGGTCGACCCGGGATTCGAACCCGAGACCCCATGCAGTCAAGTCCAACACCCAGACCGCTCAACCACAGAGGCGATCACTAGTGATATGGTGGCAGAAATAGATAAGGCGAAGGTAATTATTAGGCGAAAAAACATATTAATAAAGTTATTGTTAGGCAAAACATTTGAGTATTTCTTTTTTTTTTGACTCCCAATCAAACAACGATGGCTGTCGTCATAAAATGCTTCATTTTAAAGATTTTAATGAAAATATTTTTTGTGTGTTTTGTGTGTGTGTGAATGTGTGTGTAAAAGAGCTGTTCATAAGTATTGATATCATGTTCTACCACAATGTGGTGTGCAATATTGTTCTTAGTTATAATTATAACAAATCTGTAAGGAAAAATATTAAGTTTTTATCTATCGTAAAATATCGCCGTCTCCAAACCCAGTCAGTCAAGAGAAAACACGGCATAACTAACTTTGGGATTTATACTTTTGAACGACGGCACTTGTTAGAGCTCCATTGTACACACTTTTTTTAAATACCACTTGCACTTTTACATATTATATTGATGTTCATCTATACTAATATTATAAAGAGGAAAACTTTGTTTGTTTGTTTGGTTGTAATGAATAGGCTTAAAAACTACCGATTTTAAAAATTCTTTCGCCATTCGAAAGCTACATTATCCACGAGTGACATAGGCTTTGTTTCATCCAAATCGGTATAGTAGAAGACAAGTTACGCAGGCGAAGCTGCGTGAAACTGCTAGCTTACATAAAACGTTAAAGAAGTCTGCGAACACATCAAAGCAAAGCTATATGCTGATGGTAAGAGACAACGGTTGCCAATAAATACCGTAGATGTTATAGGTGAGTTGCTGGTCGGATATTAGGTCTCCTGACACGGTCATAATGGCGCAAGAATAGATAAGGCCGAGGATCCATATCCGCCCAGTCGTTGCACAGAATTAAAGTATTTTTGTTGATTATAACTCACTTAATCTACGCTTGCCTCTTATAAGCTGCCTATTGGTATATTACAAAAACGTACAGGTGCAATATAAAAAAATACAAACAGGATTATGTTATAATGAACATGTTATATTTTTACTTCAACATAGCGCATGTGTCTACTTTTAGCGATTCCTTCTGCCCTAGTACCTCCCGGCTTAGAATAAGGCCATTTATTTATAGAAATTTAACCTAGATATTGCTATTAATGTGTTTGACACGTAGCGACACATATAACACAATGATATAACACCCTTTTGGTATAATACGATTGAGGTTTCACGTTTATATGCTTGATACCTAATAATCTATAGAGAATACTACCACATGAGTAACCAGAGGAATTTACTTGATAGTTGGTAACCCTTATTAAATTATATCTTTACTGTTAGGGTTATCACGTTAAATAAACTTGTTAAACATTTTCATTTTACTTGTGGAATAAATAATACTTAAATACATATACAAGGTAATTTTGAGAAGACCGGCCAAATTTTAATATAAGGCGGTATAAAATAAACGGTAATGCATTTTAAATATTATTGGCAGATTGTAATATTTACTATTACAAATATTTATTTAAAACAGTCCGCAAAAATGCTTCATTTATTGTCACGCTATGTCGTGCCTACGAGTCATGATGTCACCCGCCTGCGGTAAGTGGAAACTACTTTTATGTTCTGCTTACGTTATAACCATGCATCTCGTATTTTGGGTCTGATAAAAATTGTAAATCCATTTATCTTTTTCATTTTCAGTTTTTTTCATAAATCGAAAGTGTTGCCAAAAGTTTACAAACCTGACACTTCCTCCACATTTATCACTCTTTTCATACAAACACGCAGGCTTCGCAAACTCTTGGCACCATTCTCCGATAATACTTATAGACTACAACCATTTAATATTTAACAAAAGAGCCCGCGATGATAAACGTGTAACTCCAGCGTCATGGGGACCCATTAGACTTTGTCGATTTAATAGTAAAGGGTAAAAAAGGTCATGTGAGGTTTTTCGTTTTAGCGGTGCGTTGAGCGTCTAAAAGCTAAAAGAACAATTATAGGCATTTGATCATATAATATTAATGGTACCTATATATGTCTAATATGTCTCCGAAATGTCAATCGTACAGTTTGCCATAATGGACAAGGAACATAGAGACATGTTTTTACTTCTCCCTTACGTCTTGTTCAAATCAACCAAAAATTTGAACAGGCACTTGTTGGCTTGCAATAAGCCCGCCGAAATTTAATCTGACACATTCGAGTATATTTTCAAGCCAAAAAAATTAGACAGACAACCCTACATCCGCGCCTCTATTTTGTTATTTGATACATAATGGAGGTGTTCAACAATGGTAAAGGATATCTCTCATATCTTAATCTGACGCGCATGAGTTACTGCAAAAAATCCCCTCTTGGGCTCCCCTACTATAAGTACATAAGGTAATATGTAAAAGAAGATTGATTTTTAACCGACTTCAAAAAGAAGGAGGTTCTCAATTCGACTGTATGTTTTTTGTGTTTGTTACGCGATTACTCGGTTAATAGCCAACCAATTTATAAAGGATAACTTTTGGAGAGGTAGGTCATAATTCCTGAGTGGTCCCATATTAGTTTTACCATAATTCGACTAGTCGTGTTTGAGTTACATTCGTGAGTTAGTTTTATTTGACTATAGTTTAGTTTATATAATGCATAATTTTATATTGACAAACTCATTAGCAATGAGTAAAATGAGGATAAGTAAAAATATTTGCATAATTAAGTTGTAGGATGTCAACAAAATTTATGTGAGACCATTTCAGATACATCAATCTTTCGAAAAAATAATTTTCAAATAGCGACGTTACTAATGACTTATATTTTAACTAATGCTCGTCTCTTACGAGCTGCCTGGCAAGGAGGCAAATGGTCTACTCTACTCAGAGATCCCCAATCAACATGGAGAGACACGAGGAAAATTTTTTAATACGAACTACGTGAGATTGGGGGATAGAGGATAATTTACGGACGCCCCTTAACGAACTTCCCCAATGTTTGTCCTGGTCCACTGAGTATAATATACCATGTGCCTCTCTACCAGGCAGCTCGTAAGAGGTGAATACTGGTTAAAATATAGCTCATCACTAAAAAACCACTGATGGTAGAGTGCTGTGCAGCAAATTGCCCGGGTAGGGATCCACCGCTCTATCTATACCTGCTGCAATAATGACTGTCATGTTCCGGTCCGGAGGGTAGGGTAGCCGGTAAGCTTGCACTATACGCCTAACATCCTGGCCATAGAACAGCGATGCCTCTGTAACATCTATGGTTTCTATAGGCCAAGGTTATCTTTTACCATTAGGAAAGCTGATGCTTGTTAGCTGACCTCACACATAAAAAATATTACTTGGTAAGAAAACAGTTGGTTCAGATTCTTCAAAGCAGACCGAGACCAACGCGGATACTCTTATATAACTTTAAAGTAGATATTCCCAAACAATTTTGTTTCATAGAATGAATGAATGACTCATGAATGAATGAATCCAATTTATCATGCATTTTAAACATAGTACACACTCTCACACATAACATTTAACTTAGGTACACAAAGGTGGTCTTATCGCTTCAAAGCGATCTCTACCACACAACCTTAGGGTGATGGAGACAATTTATGTATTTAAAAACTAAGGTAGACCACTATCAATATTTTTCTGGGTTCGGTGGACCTCATGCATGAACGTAGCTAGAGCAGGGTGCATTGTGGGGCAAAGCCCTACCCATAAACCACAATGAACTTCCTTACTACCTTCTCCCGTGAACCCCTAGGGGTACAAATGGGGGTTGATTATGTATCACAGTGGCGTACTCAAAGTGGAAAAGTGTGCATCAAATAGCTGTCAAATGATGTCATTTGTGTTTTCTATCTCTTTTTTATTTCTGTTGGTCACTAGAGATAGCAAACATAAAACACGTCATTTGACAGCTATTAAATGTACACTTTTCCATGTTGAGTTGACCACTGAGATACTTTTTTTTTAAATGGCTAATATGCTAATCGCGTGGTTTTTACAACTTCACCTGACTGTACTGAGATACATAATCAGCCCTCTGGACCATTTTGGGAATTACTGCTATAAAGCAACGAAGCATAAAGCGATAATTCTGGGTGGTAGATACATTACGATATAATTTTGTACATAATCCCTATATTGTTTTATATAATGCGTGATCTCAACCAAAACAGGTACCGCGTTTGGAAACAGCTTATCACATTTCCTCCGTGGATATTAATTAATCTTATTCAGACCCGCTATATGTTTATCGATACACGTACCAATAATTATCTATGAGCGAATTTTCCCCAGGTCTGTGGAAACTTAATTTCGCAGTTGGTAAATTGAGTCGGTATATTAATGTGTTTATTATTTCATTATTCATATGTTTTTTTTTTTCATTTATTTAATGAGGTTTTGTCCTAGTGGACATGTCACCTCAATAGTGCAACTATAATTTAACACAAAAAAATAATCAAAATAAAAAAAACTTAAAATCTTCTTATCTTAACCATACTATAGAGCTTTTTGGCGTTCTCAGACAATGGGAACGCCAAAAGGCTGTTACAGATACCTACATCTAGCTTATTTAGCGATAGTGTTATTCTCCGAGATTCACTACGTACACATTCCACTAGGATGTGATGGACATCTTCAACGACATCACACTCGACGATTATTCATATGTTGTAAGTTAATGTTAAATTTACATAACTAGTGGTCGCCCGTTGGTCGAAATTCGACCATAATACATTTTAATATCTTGTTGATAAGAACGCTATCTTCATTTCTCAAGACTAACTACTTTGACTCCAAACTTTTTAGTACGCCATCTGTGATCTTTTATTGTTATCATCAACATATTTGTTTGTGTGTGTCAAATGCATGGTAGAGTGGGTAATGTTTTATTTATTGATTTAATGTACTTTATAAGCATTATTATTGAAAAATATTAGCGTTTTGCACTTCTCCTACACATAAACTATAAGTGTGCCAAATTTTATGCTCCTGCGTCCGCGCAATTTTCGTAAAAAGGGGTCTAAAGTTTTGGCAACACGTACTAATAGATAGATTACAATTTAGTGTAGTGATTTTTTTTAAGTACAGTTTGTCATGAAAAGCATGCAAATAGGGCAAATGCAGACGAAATGAGAGCACTCTGGAAAATGTGGCGTAACGCTCACCGACCACCTGATCTTTCTGTTGCTTATACAGAAAGATCAGGGAGAAACCGATGGTGGTGTCAAAAGTCTCCTAAACCGGCAAGAGTAATGTACCTGGAGTAGGCTAAGCAAGTCTGAAAGAGTGATGAACGATACCGCGACGCTCTTTGCCTGCCCCGCAAAACACTTGTTGTGAAAATATGTATATGTGTGTGTAAGTATAGGAATTTCATAGTAAAGAATTATTTGACTAGCGTGCACCATAATGATTAGCATGTTGCTTACTTACTTACTTCCTGCTTATTACCAAGCAGACATACATGCTTTGGATTATCGCTTTGTAATAATATTATATCTTAACATAATATATAAAATCTTAACATATATAAAGTAATCGTAATTCTATACCTATTTAAAGCCTCTGTGGTCTAGCGGTTCAGTTGTTGGACTTGACTGAATGAGGTCCCGGGTTCGAATCCCGGGTCGGACAATATAGGGTTTTTTCCAATTTTCTAATAAACAAAAAGCTGGTCGGGATTGGAAATGTGCCCGGTTGGCGATAAGCTTGCAACCTATTACATTCTGGGACTTAGTCTTCGGAGAGTCGTGGGTGCTCTGGTTCTGTTTCTGCCTACCTAATATGGAATATGGGCGTGAAGATACTTAGGTACTTACCTAAAAAAATTAAACAGTACCGTCAAAACACATCCGTAAATTGTAGCTAATTTAAAAAACTATCTTGATCATCTCAGTTTTGAAAATATAAAAATGCATTGAAATCGATACATTCGCAAAGGAAACAAGACACACTTTCACTCACATACGTGCACACACGCATACATGTCAAACATATTATACCCCTTTTCTTAAGTCAGGATAAAAAAGAATAATTACAAGCACCTTAGTGACCTCGTTACAAAGCCGTTTTTATGGTTACGCAAAATATCAATATATCATACTCGTGATTAAAATATATATTTTTTTTATGTTATAGGAAGGCAAACAAGCAGGCGGATTTCCTGATGGTAAAAAATTAACGCCGCCTAGAGACACCAAAGATGTTAATGATGCGTTGCCAACCTGAGGTCAGGATGTTAGGCCTCGAGCAAAAGTAAGTTTACCGGTTACCTTACCTTCCGGACCGGAACACGTCATGACGTTATGGCGGCAGGAATAGGTAAGGCGGTGGTACCAATCCGGGCGAGTCGCCGAAACTCTACCACCTAGTCAGATGTCACGGTGTTAGCGACGATAAGCCTATGCTCGCCTTTTACGAGCTGCCTGGCAAGAAAGACAGATGGTCTATTCTGCAAAGGAGCCCAGACCAACACGGGGGAATAACAGTAGGTAATAAAACCAAACCTCTATTTACATGATTAAAAAAATAATGATTGCTGTTTATTGTATACACGATATAATTTAAATACAAAGAACATAAAACAACTTATAAAAAAAATTTTAGGTTTGATTTACCAAATTTCATCTAGTAGTAGCTTATTGTAGAGGACATTTAGACTTTTACCGCAGGAAAATCTTGCGTTATCGTCTTTAACCACGAAAAGTCACTTGAACATGTGGACGAAGTCGCGGACAACCACTAGTGCAAAAAACTTTGATTGAATTGATTGAAAAGAGGAAAGATTTAATTTTTTGTTTCTTTGTTTGTTTGAAATGAATAGGCTCTGAAACTACTAGACCGATTTCAAAAATTCTTTCACCTTTAGAATGCTACATTATCCCTGAGTGACATAGGCTGTGTTTTATCAAAATCGGTGCAATAAAAGCCAAGTTACGCAGGCGAAGCTACGTGAAACTGCTAGTTAAATATATGTTCGAATCTCCATAACTTTATTGTATGAAATAAAAAAAAAGGAATGCGTACATGTTGATATGATACAACGTAAAATCTCTTCAGTTATTCATCTCTTTTGATTGATTAAATAACAAACAACCAAACTTTCGCACCGCCGCGCCGCGCCGAAACAAGTTTATAAATTAACTAGTATATTTGATATTTTCCATCGCCGACGCTTGGTAAAACTTCCAAATATTCATTTTTTTAATGACATTGGAAGGCAAACAAGGAGACAGATTTCCTGAAATTCCCGCCGCCTAGAGACACAAAGGTGGTAATGGTGCGTTGCCAACCAGAGGCCGGGATGTTAGGCCTCGAGCAAAAGTAAGTTTACCGGCTACCTAACCCTCCAAACCGGATCACGTCATTACTTTATGGCGGCAGGAATATGTCAGGCGGTGGTACCAATCCGGGTGAGTCACTGCGAAACTCTACCACCTTGTCAGATGTCACGGTGTTAGTGACGGCAAGCCTATGCTCGCCTTTTACGAGCTGCCTGGCACAGGAAGGCAGATAGTCTATTCTACAAAGGAGCCCGGACCAACACGGGGAATATATTTAACACGGGGGGTATATTTTTAAATGAAGAAACACTTGTACCGTTTGACGTATCACTTATCATTTATAAAATAATAAGTTATAAGTGATACGAAAAAAAAACAGTACAAGTGTTTCTTTATTTATAAATTAACTAGTATTTCGCGCGGTAGCAGTGTTGTTTCATTTTTCAGTTTTATTTTCTTTGAGTAAATAAAGAGAATGGTAAAGTGTTATGATTGCATGAAAGGACGTAATCGGTCAGTCGAGCTCAATCTGTCATTCTATACATACCGCGTGCTGCGCGATCAGCAAACAGTTCGCGAATAGGACCTCGAGCTTACAGTTCGGCCTCAAGTCCTCACTGTAAGCTCGCGGTGCTTCAGTCAACATCCTCTAGACCAGGCCTGGGCAAATGGCGGCCCGCGGTAGAATTTTGTCTGGCCCATGAAGCATTGTGTATATTAAAAACACAAACATTAGTTTTTGTCTAACCTAAATCGGTGCATAAAATATTAAGAATTCCTATTAGCTATTCGAAAATATAATTATGATAATTGAACAATTACAGTATGTATAATAGTCGTACAATTTTGTTAAATATTATACAGTTATTATAGCACATTATTGCATGAATAAACAAACTCTTAGCCTAAGCAAAAACTATACTTAAAATGTGAAAAAAACTGTTTGGCCCGAGGTCAAATTTTCATCTGCAATGTGGTCCGACGAGTTTCGGCGCCATCGAGAGAAAAGATGGTCGGAGTTTTTTCATAATTATTGAATTTCGTGTTGATATTGAGTGAAATTAGTCAATTTGGGTGGCATTTTGTTCAATTTTGTTCAGTGAAAGTACACAAATGAAATAATCATGAAGGAATTAGCGTATCGTGTATTTCCTTGCTTGAGCTTGAGTAATGAAGCCGCAGCTTTACCCAAGAGCCTGACATGACTTATGACTGATGACTAATTATAATTTATTAAAATTGATGTAAAACTTGATGCAAATTTCTACTTGACGAATGGCAAAATACTAACGTGAAGGCCAAAACTTAAAGAAAGAAAAAAAGAATGTGGCCCGACTATCAAAATATTTGCCCACCCCTGCTTTAGACCAGTAGTTCCCAAACTTATTTTTTTTTTGTGGACCACTTTCAAAATGTTACTGGTTTCGCTGGACCACCTGTTGCTACATTTCTTTTCAAAATTTAAAGTTTAAATTGTGTCGCTGCTAACTTGTGCCTCTACATTTTGATAGGTAAAATAAAAACGAGATGGTTGGTTATAACATTTTATTTGTTAAGAGAATAGAATCTATATATTAATAGGTGATGCCAAAACAATGGACCCCTTTTTAAGAAAATTGCTCTAACGCAGGAGCATAGAATTTGGCACACTTATAGTTTATGTGTAGGAGAAGTGTAGAACGCAATAATAATGCTTATAAAGTACATTAAATCTATAAATAAAACATTACCCACACTACCATGTACTTGACACACACAAACATGATAACGATAAAAGATCACAGATGACGCACTAAAAAGTTTGGGAACAAAGTAGTTGGTCTTGAGAAATGAAGATGGCCATCTTATCAACAAGATATTCAAATTTATTATGGTCGAATTTCGACTAATGGGCGACCACTAGTTACAAAACATTAATAAAACATAGCTTCAAGTCATAATTCTAATGGGAAGGATGTATTTGATGGAGTGTAAGCAAACGTTCAATGTTTGGCTTTAGTCCTAGATAATTTGCTCCTTTTTTGGTTATTAGGTTTGTAACGGCACTAAAACTTTATTCGGCAAGGTATGACGAGGAAAAATCTATTAAAAGTTTCCTTGGAATTTCCCACAGTCCAGGATAATTTTCGGGTATTTCTGCTTGCAGCCAAAATGTTTGATAGCCTTTTCTAAATTTCACCTTCATCTCCTCATTGGTGCTTAGCTCGAGCAACTCCTCTTGTAACACAACATTGGCCACTTCCGTTTCGTCAAATAGATTTATGATCCATGGTGGTATAGCCATCACCAGCATATCTTTAAACCTGGTTTTGAAGTCACTATGCAGTGCGCTTAAATCTTCACTAAAAGTATGGATATCTTCATCAAAACATTCTACCTGCGACAAATTTGGAAATTGGGAGAATTCGCGTCGACTAATGTTTTGCTTCATAAATTTTAATTTCTCAAGAAAAGTCGAAATTATCCCCTATGTTTTTATTAAATTCAGGCTGTCCCCTTGTTACTGCAAGTTACTGCCATTAATTTTTTTTATCAAATCTGTCAAATATGCAATGTCTGCTTTGAATTTGATCAGGTTTTATTTTAAATCTGGGTATCTACTTTCTAAAAACTCTAATACGGAATCGAAAAGAGAGCTAAATCTCGTTAATCATGCAGCTTTCGACAACCAGCGTACTTCGGTGTGTAAAAGTGTGTGTGTGTTTTCATCATTTTCATCGCACAATTGAGCAAATAAACGCGTATTCAATGCATGAATTTTGTTGACAGCTTTTATTACAAAAATAAGAGATTGATTCAACCTGTCACTTAACCTGTTGAGTTTTGATTTGATTTGAATTTGAAATTATAACAAAAAATGAGTTACGCACGTTTTTTTTTAGTTAACACTTCTGTTATTTTCTAGCCAACCGGTTTCACTTTTTGCAGCATCATCAGGGCTTTGAAACTACAGGTAAAAATGACTGTTTTAATTTAACGTCAAATGAGTTTTTTCCAGTTAATTTGCACAAGGAACTTTCAACATCAGAGCTCATTTCATCAATGCGTCTTTGTCAAGCATTTTGTCACTTAATGGAATTCTTTTCAGTACGTGGCAGAATGGATGCCAATTTCAAAAAAGGACCCTCGTTTATGTCTCAAATGACACCTACATCATGACGCCAGATTTTAGAACTCAAGTGGCAATTACTAGAACTTGTAAAAAAAATTTAGAAAAGGCAAAAAAGAAGATGGCCGCCATACAGCTATCGATTTTTTTACATTTTTTTAAGATCTCAACCGTTATACATACCTGTTCTTGATGCAGCATGACACCTAGGCATTCGGGCCGGCTAGCCTTTTAGCCTGTTGACTTATGCCCGGTTCCTATAATCAACGAATCGTAATCCGTCAGCTAAACCATTCGTAGTTTGTTCAATAGTTACGGAGCGTTATCAATATTTTCAAAAAATGTTTGGAATCAATAGTCGGAAACGAGCAACCGTTGTTAGTAATCTTACTAAGCGTACAAAATACTACCATCCGTAATCAAAACGACTCGTTTTTTGAATATAGGAACCGGGCATTAACGGCCTACTGGCTTATTTACTTGCTGGCTTATTGGACTGCTGGCTTATTGGCCTGTTGGCTTACTGGCCTACTGGCTGAACGGCCAGTTGACGTAATGGACTATTGGCCTATTGGCTTTTTGACCTGCTGGCCTGCTAGTCTGCTAACTTGCTGCTTTTTGAATTTGCATATTTGCGTTTTCAGCTTCGTTCAATAATAATTTTTTTGGATCTTAGTAAGACAGGTCGTTATTCCGAGGTGGACCCATGTTGACTTATGTCCACGACCTTGACTTTGATGAAGTCATGAAGTAGTCATAAATATTTTATGCACTATTACACAAAAACTAGAAAGGTGTTTATAAAATTTATGTGGGAATCATTTGTTATTTTCCGAAGAAAGAATTATCAAATTGTGACGTTGTTGTATCTTATGAAACAGTTGGAGATGGGTTTTGCAGTTTTACTTAATTATTGTGTATGAGAACGCTAGAGAGTGACATAGGCTGCTTCTTCTCCCAATTGCAAAACAGATCTAAATAAATTTAACCCGCGGTCAACATTGTTGTTACACCATAAAACTAATTTGTGAAATTATACTATTTATTATTTTCGAAAGTAATCCGGGTTTCTTTGTAGAGTAGACCATCTGCCTTCCTGCCAGGCAGCTCGTATAAGGCGTGCATAGGCTCACCGTCACTAACATCGTGACATCTTACTAGGTGCTAGAGTTTTGCAGCGACTCGCCCGGATTGGTACCACCGCCTTACCTATTCCTGTCGCCATAACGTCAGTGCTTGCTGTTGACGTGTTCCAGTTGGAGGCCTCGAAAAAGTAAGTTTACCGGCTACCTTACTAGCCGGTAAACTTACTTTTTCGAGGCCTAACATCCCAGCCTCAGTTTGGCAATGCATCATTACCGCCTTTGGTGTCTCTAGGCGGCGTGAATTTCTCACCTTCAGGAAATCCGTCCGCTTGTTTGCCTTCCAATATTATAAAAAAATGAACAATTCAAAAAAAAAATTCAACTTTTCCAACCAAATCAATGATGTAACAAGTACTTACTTGTGCATATTGTCGTTGCAACCTTGATGCGTGGCGCACACTGGACAGCCCTGCTTCAGATGTTTCCGACCGACGTGACCGCAGCGGTCGCAGCGGCCGGGGCTGGCCGCCCAGCGGGTTAGCTCCTCGTACTGATGCGGGTCGCTGACCCATGATAATAACCTGATACAGTAAACCGCTCGTATGCACATTCAACCATCCACTGCGATTTTTTATCTCCCTCAAGTTTTACGTAACATTAAAAAAGTACGTCTTTTTATTTTTTATGAATACTTTAAACTCGCCCATGGCACACCCACATATCAACAACTTATAAATTTCTTTGATAAGTGACGGACGAATGTCTGCCTAACTAACTTGGAAGGGGATACTTTATTAGATTACGCCCCGTAACTTTTTCTGAACGACCTCGTAACGAAACACTAAATCGCTTGACGGCAGGTCTTTGTCGTTATAGCGGTAACTAGTCACGGCCAACTATGTGGTGCATTGTTTCTATAAGTTTCTACTCGTCATCGATCTTTTATTGTAAATAGAAAATCACTAAGCCACAAAAGTTAAAACCCCTTTGTTGTCAATTCTTTCAATTATCCGAAAGTGGTGTCCTGAATCTTCAAAATCGGAGTGTTTGTATGAAAAGGGTAATAAATGTGGAGAAAGCTAGTCAGGTCTGCCAGGATCGTGAGGTTCGACACTTAAAACTCTCTGGCTTGTCGTGAAGATATGTAGGTATGTATATCAATTAGTATGTATGCAATCAAATTAAAATGTAATTCACAAATAAACAGACTCAAAATATAAATTAACGAAATCGAAATTAACTTCTTTGATATCTTCAATGAATAGACAGTATATTGTCCCGCAGAAGCACTATTTGATTGCTAGTTGACATCTAGAGAAAAAAAAATACCTGGGAATGACCTGGTCCTCCGGAACAGTATGAAGAAACGAAACAACAGTGTTGATAGCAGAACCACAAGCTCCAACACCATAATCACAACCACAAAGAAGAGCCAGGGCTACCATTTTCTTGCGACCAAATCCTAAAACATAATATTCCTTAAAACTCGCAAACTAAAACATCAACATACTAACTTAAAGGCATTATAAGAACACCCATTTACAGCCTTACGACAAAAAAATTAGACGCCTGTTTAATTAAACACAGTCTAAAATTGACATCCAACCAATAACATAATACTGTTGGATGACGCGTCAACTTGCTGTTGGTTGAGAATACAATTTTAGATAGTGTTTAGTAAAACAAATGTTCAATGACTGTTTAATTTTTTTGTAGTAAGACGGTTAGTGTCAGTACACCCTTATGTACTTATTCTGATGAGAATGTAAATGTTTCACACCAAGTATAATTGTATAAAGATAATCTATATATTAATATGTGATGCCAAAACTTTGGACCCCTTTTTACGAAAATTGCGCGTTTATACTTATAGTTTATGTGTAGGAGACATGGACACAATATGACACCATTTTTATAAACAAAACTAGCGTTCCCGTATAAAATATGCATAGAAACCATCCTCTTCAATCACTTTATCTATTAAAAAAACCGCATCAAAATCCGTTCCATAGTTTGAAATATTTAAGCATACAAAGGGACATAGGAACAGAGGAAGCGATTTTATTTTAGACTATGTAGTGATGAAGTATAGCTAATGTCAACATGCGACAATTGTAAGCATGTAGATTGCAATTCTCTAGAAACAACACACATCTAAGATATCATTATTAATATTCGCATTAACTCGTTTATACAAACTAACTAGCGGCCCTCTCCGGCTTCGCACTGGTATAAAACATACATGTAAACCTTCCTTTTTATACACTTTATATATTAAAAAAATCGCATCAAAATCCGTTGCGTAGTTTGAAAGATTTAAGCATACAATGCGACATGGGGACAAAGAACGCGACTTTGTTTTATACTATGTAGTGATAACTACCTCAGCCAACTGATGTTCTGTCTTAACTATGAATGCAGTTTTTGTTTTTCATATTAAACTTTTTCTAACAATAACTAACATAAATAAGAATTCGCGAAATTGCTCTAATTATTCCAACCAAAGGAAAGATATTATTTTTCATAATAAATAATTTCTGAGTGTAATTTCTGCTTAGACAATGTCTTCAAATACAATTTTCATTAAAACCAGTGGTCGCCCGTTTGTCTTAATTCGACCATAATAAAATTTAACGTCTTGTTGTTATAAACGCTATCTTCATTTCTCAGACCAACTACTTTGTTTCCAAACTTTTTAGTGCGCCATCTGTGATCTTTTATCGTTATCATCAATATATTTGTTTGTGTGTATCAAATGCATGGTAGTGTGGGTAATGTTTTATTTATTGATTTAATGTACTATAAGCATTATATTATTAAAAAATATTAGCGTTTTGCACTTCACCTACACATAAACTATAAGTGTGCCAAATTTTATGCTCCTCCGTTCGCGCGCGCAATATTCGTAAAAAGGGGTTCAAAGTTTTGGCGTCGCGTATTAATATATAAACAAAATGAAAGGTACCGTTGTTGTTAAACATAACCGAGGCGTCATAGCAGTCGACGGAGCCCTGCAAGGCGCCGCCGCCTGCGGAGTTGGACACGCTGAAGTTGCGGTACACCCGCCGAGCGCCGTACGCGAAACAATCTGAGTCCTGCGAGACCACCGCATCCACAACCTAAAAATATACTTAATCCTGTAATGTTAAAAGTGTCCTGTGACCATACATCTCAATTTGAGCAGGATTGTCCCAGTTTTTTTTCTTGTTTTGACACAAAAAGAATAATATGGTCAATTTAGATAAAAGAGCTGCTAAATTGACGTCAGCCAATGACATCATCAAAGGTGTGGATGTAAAGAGCTAAAATTATTTTTTTAGAATCTCTTGTACAATGAGTGTTGACGAAAGATATAAAAAACAGATATTATACAATGCGAAAGCGGATGGTTGTAGCTGAAGAAATCTAGGTTGACCTTATCTAATATATAAAATTCTCGTATCACGGTGTCTGTGATTAAACTCCTCTGAAACGGCTTGACCGATTCTCATGAAATTTTGTGAAAATATTCAGTAGGTCTGAAAATCTGCCAACATCTATTTTTCATACCCCTAAATGATGAGAGTGATATGATATGAGATTTTATACTCCAAATTTTATTTACTAAAATTTGTAGTATAAAATAAATCACATTAAAAATATAGCAGAACAATGTCTGCAGGATCAACTAGTAGATTTCTAAAAATGTTAATGCGCACAATTACCTCTGGTGTCTACATGGACCATCCATATGAATAAAGATTTTTCTGATACTGACTCCTTCCACTACTAAATCAGTTCTCTCTGCCTAACTCTCACGCACTTGGCGTGAATATATGAATATATTAATGTGTGTATTGTAATTATGTTTTTTATTGGCTTACAAACTCTAACTAATTAGCATTATTTGATGACAAATTGATACAGAATACATATTAGTAATTTTGGAAACACAATATAAAGTTATTTAATTAATTTAGTTAATTTATAAATACAAACACCTTTAGCATTAAGCTGTGCACATGTGGCTTCAGCTTCTCCGGCCCCTTTTATACACCTTACGCCAATGCTCTTTAATAAATTCTCACACTGTAACAAAAAATACCAAATAAATATTTAACTTAGATATCATCACAAACTTATTACAATAATTAAAAGGTTTATCTCGTTTTTGACACATCAATAACTCAATAATTATTTATATAATATACTAGCGGCCCGGTACATGCTTAGCTACGTGTATGACCACGTTGTATTAACACTACTTAACACAACAAACAAAAAAAGAAAAAAACAACTGAAAAAAGTTTCAATATAATGGCACAATCCCCATTTGAAAAAAGTTTCGATTTGACTCAAAAAAACCCAGTAACAAAATGGTGGATCCTTTTGTTAGAGTGATAAACAATGAACCCCTCAATTGATTTTATGCAAACTTTACATAAACCATCTACTAAATAGTCAACAAGCAGACGGCTTTCCTGATGGTAAGAAATTCACACAGCCTTGAGACACCGAAGGTGGTAATGGTGCTATGCCAACCTGAGGCCGAGACTTTAGACCTCGAGCAAAAGTAAGTTTACTGGCTACCTTACCTTCCGAACCAGAACAGGTCAACGGCATGCACTGATGTTATGGCAGCAGGAATAACTCCTTTCAAGTAACCTATTTACTTGTTTTGTTACCCTTTTATATTTTTATAAATATTTGAATCCAGAGTTTTATTATTATTGTATATTATTTTTAAGTACCTGGATGACCGAGCTTTGCTCGGTATTTTTTTTTTGTTTTTTTATAAATTGTGTTTTTTGGAAATCATATTTAAGTACGAAAATTTAAAAAGTCTAACCTCAAAGCAAACAATCATTGACTTCGTTACTTAACAACGGACTTCGTTACTTAACAACAACAATAAAACACGAATATGACATTTTCTAAAAATGATTCCTAGCTAGATCGATTTATCGCCCCCGAAACCCCCTTGCTGGCAAGGAAATGGAAATCGAACTTTTTATGGATAAATTAAACATTGATTTATTTTGTATAACTGAACATTGGTTTATTGATTGCACGGCTACATTGTTTTTTAATAATTATGTTTTGGCTAGTATGTTTGGTTGGAAATTAAACAAAAGAGGTGGTTCATTAATACTTAGCAGAAATAATATTAAGTATAAAGAAAGAAAAGACATTGTTGCCTTTTCTATCGAAAGAAAAATTGAATTGTCTTGCATAGAAATGATCCAATACATCATAATTTGTGTGTATAGACCCCCCAAGGATGAACTTATGAAGGAAAATTTCGATAAATTTGAGTCTGTAATGGAGGATGTTTTAAATATATTGTGTAAAAGTAAAAAATATCCAATAGTATGTGGAGATTTTAACGTGAATCTATTGCAAGCTAGTACTCTCTCAACAAGACTTGTAACTCTTTTTAAATCATATAACTTACTTTATACATTTGATGAACCAACACGTACCACAGAAAATACTGCGACATGCATTGATAATATTTTCTGCAACTTTGATTTGTGTGGAAAGTCTATCATCAACTGTTTAAATTCTGACCATAGTGGCCAATGTATTATTTTTTCTGATACTAAGGAAAAATGTAATACAGTAATGCAGAAAAGGACTGTCACTGAAGCACGTCTACTTAAATTCAAAGAAAACATCACACATAAACTTTCGAATTTTAACTTTAATTCATATAATCCTAATTTAATTTATAATCTTTTCTTTAATATTTTAAATACCGAATATCAAAATAGTTTTAAGCTTCAAAAATTTACTATTAAATCACAGAACAAATTTAGAGATTGGGCTACGCCTGGAATTCGTAAAAGTAGAGATACACTCTATGAATTGTATGCTCAAAAGTCTTACAACCATACTGATACATTTAGAGATCATATTGTTAAAAAATACTCTAAATTGTTTAAAAAAGTATGTAGGATAGCAAAATCATTAAAAGTCACTGAGGAAATTAAAAAATCCGATAATAAACAAAAGACTATTTGGAAAATCATAAACCGAGAAACGGGAAAATCTAAAGCCCAGGATTCCGATTATGAAATTATGACAGAGCATGGCCTTGCAGTCTCTGATAAGGAGGTCGCTAAAGAATTCGAGATTTTTTTTAATAATATTCCAATTGAAATTACAAAAAAATTAAATTCGAACTCGAAACTTGCGTTAACTTTTCTAAAAAATAACATGAATGTGTGTAATACATCTTTTATATTTAGGTACGTAAATTCAAGTGAAGTAGTAAAAACTTTTAAATCATTGAAATTAAAAGCTACTGAAGACATTTGGGGTATGTCGGTGAAGTTTGTTGCCTCTATTATAAATATCATCGCGCCGTTTCTTTCGGATTTATTTAATACATGTGTAGACGAAGGAATATTTCCCGATCAAATGAAAATAAGTAAAGTTGTACCGTTATTTAAGTCAGGTGACAAAGGTAATCCAACAAATTTCAGACCGGTATCTATCCTTCCAGTTCTGAGTAAAATTTTTGAAAAAATTATGTATAATCAGATGATTGGGTATTTTAATGTAAGTAAATTATTGTATAATCAACAATACGGTTTTACAAAAGGAAGTTCTACTTCTGATGCAGCTGCAGGTCTAATAAAACATATAATAAATGCATGGGAACAATCTAATGATGCTATTGGTATTTTTTGTGACCTATCAAAGGCTTTTGACTGCGTAGATCATCAAACGCTGCTGACTAAACTAAAGTATTATGGGTTAAGTACTGAAGCTTTAAATTTGTTAAATTCATATTTATGTACGCGAATACAAAAAGTAGAAATAAATGGAACCCAATCTAATGGCACATTTGTGAAAATGGGGGTGCCACAGGGTTCAATATTAGGCCCTTTTCTCTTCCTTGTATACATAAATGACTTGCCATCAGTAGTGGAAAATAAATGTGAGATAATATTGTTTGCGGATGACACGTCGATTGTCTTTCATCTTAGTAGACGTAATCCGGATATATATGAAATAAATAGAACCCTGCATCATATTTCGGAATGGTTTGATGCTAATAACCTAGCACTAAATGCGAAAAAAACTAAATGTATGAGATTTTCCTTGCCTAATGTTCGATCAATTATTAACAGTGTAATTAAATTAAAGGAGAACAAGTTAGAGTTTGTAAATAATACGGTATTTTTAGGTCTTACAATAGATTCACAACTACAATGGAGTCCTCAAATTTCCTATTTGGCTAAGCGACTGAGTTCAGCTATTTATGCAGTAAGAAAAATAAGGCAGTTAACTAACGTACAGACTGCAAGGCTTACATATTTTAGTAACTTTCATAGTGTTATGTCCTATGGTATTTTAATACGGGGAGGGGCAGCAGACATAAATACAATATTTATTTTACAGAAACGAGCTGTCA
>NJDD01005526.1:56031-107152 GCA_002245505.1 Calephelis nemesis
AATTTTGGTTTTTGAACAACTATTTCACTTTGTATAAATTTTTATGGTAATTAATTTATTTTTGTATGGTTTATCTATTTATTTTTTGTCATAAATAACATACTAATTTTAGAAATTACTGCCAATAAAAAAGAGTATTTAGTTTGTTTCCATATTTTTGATTTTCTTTATATTTGAAATCTTTTTACATTTAGTTTAATTAATTTAATTAAAAGACAATATATTTAACATCTTAACAGAAAATCAATGTTAAAAAGCAATAAAATAAAGATAAATGGTAGGCACCTACATTTTAATGTTAAAATATTCTGAATCACAATAATTCATAACATACTGTTTGTGGCGTAATTCCAATAAAAAATAGTTTTAAATAACTGCCTAACGGATTTATAAGTAATATTTAATGCCTATGTAGACCTTCGGATATCATTTTTTTGTATGTATGATGTTCAGGAAATCGTCCTTATCAATTTGCCTCCGTCTCTAAACATTTAAACGTATTATTGTTTACGTATCTCTGGTATTAGTAATATCGGCTAACACTAATGACATCAGCAAACAATTTTGGCGAAAGTGGAGTTAGACCAATTATTTGTGAAATTCTTATAGGGATACCTAAGTGTTTATTTATGTATTAGTCTGTGATTCTTTTACAACTGATTGGTGAATTGTACAATGTATAATTTTTAAAATCATTCCCGAATTTGGCAATATCGCTTAATTATTTTCTATGACATTTACTCCTTCTCGCGGGTTCCATAAAAAATAATGAAACAGACTAATCGTTTTTTTTAAAGTTAATTTGCCTCTTTCTGGGGCCGGCTAAGACCTTTAGGCCATGCTGCCACGTCTTCTGTATTAATTATGTCATCATTAGTCACGTGTCTTCCGTTAATTATTCTTATACAGTCATTAGTCACTATTTACAAAGTCACGTCAGGCTCTTGAGTAAAGCGGCGGTCACTTTACAAAAGCTCACTTTGGGAGATTTGGCGGCAGCGAGGAAATTTACGATACACTAATTTCTTCATGATTATTTCATTTGTGCACGTTCACTGAACAAAACAAAACTAATTCCCACCTAAATTAACTAATTTCACTCAATATAAACACGAAAATCAATAATTATGAAAAAATACGACCATCTTCATTCACGATGGCGCCAAAACTCCCAGTCTAATCGTTTAAAAGTATCGTCGATTTCGCATGGTATGATCTTTGGTATCTAGCAGTTTGGCTCAACTTTCATATAAAAAAATAAGTTTGCTATGTTTTTTATTCACCCAAATCGTATGACGCTAGTTGCCTTATATCTGGATGCCTTTAGACTTACTTTCAAATTATACGGGTTATACTTTTTCAAGTAAACTTCATACAAAATGCGGGTTTGCTAGGTATCTATGGAAGTCCCGCCTCTTATTACGTAGTATTTGTATACTCTTTGGTATCTAGTATCTACATTACATAGGTACGTACTTATTAGTTATTTGTTGATAACTATTTGACAGCTGTGATAGTGCTGATAAGAATAATTTGAGTAAATAAAACTCGTTATCGCAATGTATGACGAAAGTATTTTAATTACTATACGTAATGAATATTCACAATGTAGAATTGTAGGCGGTAATCATTATCTAAATAATTGTGAACCGATAAACAGCACTAGAGGGGACCGAAATCGTAATAAATTATCTTTTTAGATAAGTTGCAAGAAACCTTGATTTTATTTAATTTCGGTTGCTAGTTTGCTATAATGTCTTATTTACATAAAATAAGCAAATTTTGGTAAGTTTTATAAGTGTTTTTTTTATTTATAATTAAAGTTTATGATAAGTAGTGAGAAGCGGATTAGGTATAACCAACAAAATACTTTACAATACAAAATATATGCATGAAATATGTATTAAAATATGCAAAATTTAATTATAAGTTTTAGTATTAAAAACATTGGCATACCATTAGTAAATTATCCCTTATTTGATGGTAATTGGTAAATTAAAATAGCTTTATTACATTACAAAGTTTTAATTGAGGTTGTCTACTTAATTAAAATTTGCGAATTATTTTTTTTAAACTAGAAATACTTACTTTTAAATTTGCACTCTATATAATTTTGTGTATTATCATCATTTCTTAGTATACTTTGAAGAAAAGACTAACTATTCCAAACTTACAAGATGACTTTTAAATTATGTATAATTCGGTTGTAGAGATAATTGATAAACATGTTCTAAAATGCCTATTCTAGGTCTTCGGCTTCTGTGCCCTATGTTACAAGGTTTAACCATGCTCGTGCTGTAAAATCAGATCTTCAAAGGAGTCATATCGATAAAGTGTTAATAGCTAATAGAGGGGAAATAGCATGTCGGGTGATGAGAACTGCTCAAAAACTTGGAATCAGGACAGTTGCAGTTTACTCAGACGCAGATAAATATGCAATGCATGTGGAAATGGTAAGTAATAAAGAAATAACTTAGACCTTTTTACATAGAGCAAAAAGTATCTTCATGCCCATGTTTCCAAAGTGTTAGACAGAGATACAATTAGGTCTGCCACAACTGGGTAAAGATAATAAATTCCATAATAAGATAAGGTGGTTTTTTAAGCAGTTATATTCAAACACAATTCTTCAACTAAAGAAAGTGTTGTCAAAAATAATAAAATTAAAACTACCACCGGATCGGAATGTGGTCACACACTGAGAAGACTTGACCAAAGAAACTCAGGGGGCTTTTCTTTTTTCTTATAAATCTTATTTACAAAAATATGTTATATATAATTTGACACTGTAGGTATGAGAAGCAATTAATCCTAAGCATTTCTGTCTTCTAATTATTATGAAATCTTATAATAACCCTTATCACACAACTTAAATTTAATACATTGTTGAAATTTATTAAATGGTCAGTCTTTAATATGCTTTGGAAGTTTATTGTTCAAACATAAACATTGGCTTAAGTTATAAATTACTTATATAGCCCTCTTTTGCAAAACAAATATTGTGTTTACCTTGGCCAAGTTTCCCCAGAAAAGACAATAAAATGTTGTGTAATGTTTATGTTAATAAAATGCAGATTTTTTAAGAAAAAAATAAACTAAAGGCAGAATTTACCAATAAACATTATTATAATTTGGATGTATTTAAAAAAAATCAAGATTGATTTGTATCTTACAGGCTGATGAAGCTTATCATATTGGGCCTGCTCCATCATCACAAAGTTATTTAAATGCAGAGAGAATCTTAAAGGTTGCAAAAGAATCAAATAGCCAAGCCATACACCCTGGCTATGGGTTTTTATCAGAGAATGTAGAATTCTGTGAGAAATGTGCCAAGGAAGGTGTTATTTTTATTGGCCCACCGCCATCAGCTATAAGAGATATGGGTATTAAAAGGTAAAAAGCAAATAGAGTAACTCAATTTAAAAAAAATAAGTGGAAAATACACAATATAATAATTTTGCAACTTGCCTGGGTAGGAATCCATTGCCTTACCTGTTCATGCAGCCATAATGGCAATTAGGGAGTAGAGTAGCCGATAGATTTTGTACAATTATCCTAAAAAAGCTGCTAAAAGACAGTCACCTACACATGGTATCTATTGCTCTTGATTATTTGTCACCATTAGGAGAGCTGTGCTTGTTTGTTACCTAATCACATAAAAAAATCAAAACCTAACTCCAATTAAAACCATAAAGCTCAGGTTCGATTCTAGGTGAGACAGGCATTTGTGTGAAGAACACAGATATCTGTCTCCAGATCTGGGTGTTTATTCAATTAAATTGGTGTTTATTTAAGTATTTCTATGTATTAGTATTGTTTTCTAACAATTGTAACTCAAGCATATAATTTGCTTACTAATTGGGGTTAGGTCAATTGTGTAATTTGTCTGGGGTTATTTATTTAATTTTTGTTAAAAGGAGAAAGCTAAAGAGGTCTGGTGGTATCGTAACTATTGGCACTGGATACTCAACCTAAGCGGTATGAGATGAGACATAGCGTGAAGATATTTGATTGTTTGACCGCCTCGTTGGTCTAGTGGCTAACGTACACGCCTAACTACACCGCGAGGCTCGGGTTCGATTCCCGACGGGGGCAGACATTTGTGTGATGAACATTTAGATGTCTGCATTTCCGGGTCTGGGTGTTTATTAAATTTATTCTGGTATATATTTAAGTATTTATATGTAATAGTATCGTTGACTAACACCCATAACACAAGCTTATAATTTGCTTACTTTGGAGTTAGATTCAATTTGTGTAATTTGTCCAGGGGTATTTATATTTATATTATGTGTGTGTATTACTACATATTGTTTGATGCTTGGTATATATACATTATAAGTATTTTCTGTCTTAGTCTGGGACAATTGTTATTCTAGCACAAATGGAGTGATGTAGTACCAAACTGGCTACACAAGATCCCCTAATCACTGAAGAAGATATTGCTTGTCTCTTTATTATTCTAAGAGCTTAAGTGAAAAATTGAAATTTTTGGGAATATGTAAAAAAGTGTTTTCATACCTTTATCCCTGAAGAGGTAAGCAGAGGCACAACCAGGGCACCCTCAACTAGCCGAAGACTAAACCCTTAAATGTGATAGAGGACAAGCCTATGGCCAACCAGGCACATATCCAATCCCAAGCAACAATTTTTATTAGAAAACTGAAAAAAAAAACACATTTGCTGTTTTTTACCCAACCTGGGAATCGAACTTGGGACCATCATGAAGTCAAACCCAACACCTGGACTGCTAGACCACAGAGGATTGTTATATGTAGACATTTTGATTGTAAGGTTTAATAAGTTATACATACCTGCCCTGAAGCAACCAAAAAAAATACCTACTTTGGTTGTTTCTGCAAAATTATTCTTTAGTAAGTTAATATGGTGTTAATTGAATAATAGTTATAATAATAATAATAGCAGTAATAGTTTTTTTTTTTCTTTTTTTATTTGAATAATAGTTACATATTTTGTAATGCTCTTTTGGTGTATAGCATGTCCAAGTAGACCAACATCAGAAGATCTTGTTTGTTTTGATAAAGAGATCTTCATGATTAACAAATGAAAACACAAATCTGTAGCAATATCCGTTTGTTTTCAATTTTATAGAGAATGATGAAACCCTAAAAAAATACTGCCTATCTATTTTTACAGTACATCAAAAGCAATAATGTCAAGTGCTGGTGTACCAATAGTAAAAGGTTATCATGGGGAAGATCAAAGTATTGAAACACTCCAAGCTGAGGCCAAAAGAATTGGTTTTCCACTCATGATCAAAGCCGTTAGAGGGGGTGGAGGGAAAGTATGTACAATTTTAATTTAATCTTACTTAGTGAAGTCAATAAGGTGAAATGAAAGATTCCAAATTTCTGCTTAATTATCCTTAAGACTCCCTTTATTTATGGGTAAATCGGTCTGTTACTTGTATAACTGCAGAACTTATTTTTATGGTATAAGATATCAAACAGCTATCCTGATGTTAAGTAACAACTTTGATTTACAGACACCATAGATATCATAGGTTTATCATATCTGATGAATTTGCAGGAATTTGAGATAACTTTTTTCTGTCTAATAAGATAGCACCTGGATCTCCAGATGGTGGAAGATAACCGTGGCTTATAGATAGGTACCATAGATTTTGTAGATGCACTCTCTTTTGATGTTAGTATTAATATGATTGTCAAATCTACCTACCTAGCTAACCGGACTGGAACATGACGCTGTCATTATATCGGCATGAATAGGTAAGGCGGTGGATCCCTACGTAGAAGAGTTGCAGCTCCCTACCACCAGTGGAATAATTGAATAATTGAAGATCTGAGCTCTAACATAATCTTTATTTAAAAATGTTTTGATGTTTGGATCAAAACTCATCAATTTGACGCATTTGCAGAAAATTTATTGGGTTTTTTATGTCTTCGATTTGGAAGACTTATAGGCTTGGGTTTTAAATAGCGCCATAATTAGTTAAAATGATTAGTGAATAACAAAAAAAATAAAGTTATTAAAATCTAATGTCTTAACAGGGTATGAGGATAGCAATGGAAGAATCTGAATTTCTGACACAACTAGAATCAGCAAAAAGAGAATCTCTTAAATCTTTTGGTGATGAAAATATGCTTCTGGAGCAGTACATAACAGATCCAAGACATGTGGAAGTGCAGGTGGGTAATGTGCTTTTACATTAATAAAGGGGAAGTAACTTGTACATTTTTTGACCACCGTCCAGCACTAACCCCCAGTTTTCCCAAAATTTAAGGACAATTTGTTTTGTTTAGAAATTTTATTAAAAAGACATTTAAACAGACTAGGTTTCGAAATGAGGGACCTGTTAAATGAATGTACTCAGGTTAGATTCTGAGCCCAAATTTCTATAAAATATAAGACTATAATCTTCAACTTAAACATTCGAAAAACATCATATTATTTCGTATAACTCTACTAACTAATTGTGATCATACTATGTCGTATGTACAATATTGAGTAGATCCTTTAAAAATAAGTTTTTTAATGGCAAAAGTTACGGTATTAATAAATTTGCATCTTTAAAAAAAAGCGAAATTTTTGTACCTGCAGTTAGTTATTTTTTTAATTTGTATATGATGTTTTTGGTGGTACATCATTCGAAACGCAATTTATCAATATCACTTGTACTTTCAACGGTATTAATAAAATGTGTTTTATCGTTGCGTATTTATTATAATTGGTTATTCTTAAAAAATATGTTGTTGGTGTTTTCAAGTACTTATAAGAATAAGAATAGTTAGTTTCATATATAAAACATACTTGTTGTTGTTGTTGTTTGTTGTTAATGGTATTTTGGGATCTTGATTTTTGTTTTATTTTTGAGAGTTGCCAAGAAAGATAATTACTAAAATAAATTTAACAAATACGTAGACGCGAAAGATCTACGTTCATCACACAAATGTTCGTCGCTTTCGAATGTTGAAACTGGTCCATGTCACATAATTGACTTTATTAACGGCTTGATCGACGTAGAATTCATAACTAGAATACGTAAAATTAAAAAAGTGTATAAGTGTGTCAATCTGTAAACTTTTATCTTTACTAATATTATAAAGAGGAAAACTTTGATTGTTCGTTTGTTTGGTTGTAATGAATAGACTCAAAAACTACTGGACCGATTTTAAAAATTCTTTCACCATTCGAAAGCTACATTATCCACGAGTGACATAGGCTTTGTTTCATCCAAATCGGTATAGTAGAAGCAAAGTTACGCAGGCGAAGCTGCGTGAAACTGCTAGTCATTAATAATTTGTCTTTAAAATTATAGGTATTCGCTGACATGCACGGAAATGCTGTTCATTTATTTGAAAGAGATTGTTCAGTACAAAGACGCCATCAAAAAATCATTGAAGAAGCTCCAGCGGTGAGTATGTTTCTGTCATAAAGATTGAATATTTGCAAAATTATAACAGAAGTAAAGTAAATCCGTCTTAACCAGGACCACATCACACATTGCTTGATAATTGCTTCACACTGTTTGATCTACAATAACTTCTATATTATGAGCTTGAAAAACATAACCCCTGTTTGCGTTTGGGTAAAAATGTGGGCGAGACATAATAATTGTTATAACAGGCAGCTCGTAAAATGCGAGCATAGGCTCACCGTCACTAACACCGTGACATATGACTAGGTGGTAGAGCTTAGCAGCGACTCGCCCGGATTGGTACCACCGCCTTACCTATTCCTGCCGCCATAACGTCATGACGTGTTCCGGTTCGGAGGCTAAGGTAGCCGGTATACTTACTTTTGCTCAAGGCCTAACATCCCGGCCTCAGGTTGGCAACGTACCATTACCACCTTTGGTGTCTCTAGGCAGCGTGAATTTCTTACCATCAGAAAATCCGTCTGCTTGTTTGCCTTCTAATATCATATAAAAAATTAACTTACTTAATTTTAACTTCATGATAATATAGATTTGGCGAAATCGAAAAAAAAAACATTCTTTATTTGTAATTGTTGAATTTTGTGTGTAATTTGGGTAATAATAGTAAATTTTAGTGGCATTTTGTATAATTTTGTTTAGAGTGCACAAGTGAAGTATTCATGAAGAGTCGTGTGTCGTTCTTGATGCCAAATCTCATTTGAAGAGTTTGGTTAAGGATGCCGCTACTTTTCCCTAGACTGGCATGACTTACTGTGACAACAATATGACAATTTTGATTCCTTCAATCCCGTTTTTGTGAAATCGTGTGATAATTTAATGCAAATTAATTAAACTTAACTTGGCAGATGTTTACGCCACATCAAAAATGGTATAAATATAACCCTAATGGTGCCTCCACACATCTTTGTCGTGTAGTCCTTCACACATCCTTTTTTTGACAAATACAACAAATGTCTTTGTTGTACTTGACAGAATATTCAACACATGGACAAATAGGCAATACAACCGTTTACACATGGACGCGAATATTATAAAAAATCATACATTAATATTTGCTACCAAAAAATGAATTTTCTGTACCATCCAAAGAAAATGTAACATGTAAATGTTGTATGAGCTCAACATGTGTTGCTAGTATATTTGTGTGTTTGCGTATACAGATTTTCGGTATGCCGTAAGTATGTGTTATTGGCTATATTTGCCAAATTGTCAAATAGAGCAATAAATATGGCAAATATACTCTCCACATATGATCATGATTTGTCAAATACAGCAAATACGCAAACGCAAATAGCCATGTGTGGTGCCACTATTACAGACAGAAGTATACGACTGTATAAAGAAGACCATACATACATGCAAGGAACCAATTTTTAAAGGAAAGCGTCTTGTTATAGGACAAAGGCTACCAGTAGATAGCTTGATGTATAGCGTTTTCCACCGTAAGATGTTGAATTATTATTACAGCCAGGACTTTCCGAAGAAACTCGTCGTGCTCTCGGTGAAGCAGCAGTCCGAGCGGCCAAGGCGGTCGGGTATGTTGGTGCTGGCACGGTGGAGTTCATACTGCATAGACAAACCCACGAGTTTCACTTCATGGAGATGAATACACGTCTTCAAGTCGAACATCCCATCACTGAAATGATTACAGGTGCAATATATTTACATTACATATATTTCGTAGTACAAAATAATTAGGCACAGTAAAACTGCAAAATCCTGTTTCTTGTTATTTCAAAATAAAGTCGTGATTTGATTATCCTTTTTTCGAAATGTATGTAATTAACGTTTCCGAGATGGTTCAACATCAATTTTGTCAACATACGCAGTACGTATTTACTATGTTGTCCTCAAGGTACATGAAAATTTACTAGTCTGAAGTTAGCTGAAATTTGAAAGTAAAAATATTCAACATGTCATTTTAATTCGAATAAAAACGTGATTAGAAATAAAGAAAAGGAAACCAGATTTTAATTAAATGAACTAAATATGCTTGTAAGTATATTTTCTTTTTGACTTACCACTCAAAATTGATACTCAAAAAACATTTTCACCACGAGATTCTGATAATTTAAATTATCTCAGGAATATTTCGGAGTATGCATTTCTTGATTGCGATATTATCTACTGGTGCCTATCTTTATTTTTTCGATTTTCGAAAAAAAAAATAACTTGTCATATCTCTTAAAAAAAAACGAAAATTTTTAAAAATGAAAAAATGCGTTTGTTTAATTTTTAATTATCTAATGGCGCCTATATAATTTTTTTTTTAATTTTTAGATTTTTTTTAAAATAATTAATTAAATTAATTTTTCATTTTTTTTACATTGTCATATGAACTTAAAAAATAATTTTATTAACAAAAACTAAAATGACATGCTTTCCTGTTATATTTATCAAAATGTGATCCATTTTATTTCTTCTGGATTTTTTATCAGTTTATTAATATGACAAGTTAATCATAAAATTAATAAAAATAAAATTATTAAAAAAAAAATGAATAATTTAATTTGTTTTTATATTTTTCTTTATTTTCTACAAACAATACATTAACTTCTTCGATATATCTTCAAATAAACATGAATTATTTTGTTAAATTTTTAAATGTTTTTATTCATATTTGTGCGCTTGGAAGAAATTAACTAATTATTAACTCAAGTAAAGTATGTTTAATGTCAATGTGATAAATAAATCTTTATAACATAGTATTTCGTAAATTGATAAATAATGATTTATTATAATGTATTTGTGCCAGTAGTTTTTTTAATTTACTTTGTTTTTATATTTTTTAATGATATTTTTCTTTATTTCCTACAAAAAATACATTAACTTCTTCGATATGACTTCAAATAAACATACATTACACACCGAAATGTTGGTAAACTTTTAAATATAATGGCTTATTATTGATAGGATTATCTCCGATTTCATCGAAATTTTTAGCATACTTTAATAAATCATGTTAAATACAATTATTGATAACAAATTTAATTTGTAACAAATTTTATCGATAGACACAAAAAACCACTGGCACAAAAAAACCACTGGCACAAATACATAATAATACTTAAATCATTATTTATCAATTTACGAAATACTACGTTATAAAGATTTATTTATCACATTGACATTAAACATACTTTACTTGAGTTAATAACTAGTTAATTTCTTCCAAGCGCACAAATATGAATAAAAACATTTAAAAATTTACCAAAATAATTCGTGTTTATTTGAAGATATATCGAAGAAGTTAATGTATTGTTTGTAGAAAATAAAGAAAAATATAAAAACAAATTAAATTATTCATTTTTTTTTAATAATTTCATTTTTATTAATTTTATGATTAACTTGTCATATTAATAAACTGATACAAAATCCAGAAGAAATAAAATTGATCACATTTTGATAAATATAACAGGAAAGCATGTCATTTTAGTTTTTGTTAATAAAATTATTTTTTAAGTTCATATGACAATGTAAAAATGAAAAATTAATTTAATTAATTATTTTTAAAAAAATCTAAAAATTAAAAAAAATAAATATAGGCGCCATTAGATAATTAAAAATTAAACAAACGCATTTTTTCATTTTTAAAAATTTTCGTTTTTTTTAAGAGATATGACAAGTTATTTTTTTTTTTCGAAAATCGAAAAAATAAAGATAGGCACCAGTAGATAATATCGCAATCAAGAAATGCATACTCCGAAATATTCCTGAGATAATTTAAATTATCAGAATCTCGTGGTGAAAATGTTTTTTGAGTATAAATTTTGAGTGGTAAGTCAAAAAGAAAATATACTTACAAGCATATTTAGCTCATTTAATTAAAATCTGGTTTCCTTTTCTTTATTTCTAATCACGTTTTTATTCGAATCAAAATGAAATGTTGAATATTTTTACTTTCAAATTTCAGCTAACTTCAGACTAGTGAAAATTTATGCATTACTAGCTGTTGTCCGCGAAGTTGCCCGCGTGGTTAATGGTCCCACAGAAAAACATTTTTCGGGATAAAAACTATCCTATATGTTAATCCAAGCTACCCTCTATGTATATACCAGATTTCATGAAAATCGGTTAAGCAGTTTTTGTAATAAAAAGTAGCCTATGTTGTTTCTCTGGGTCTATTCTATCTCTGTACCAAATTTCATCAAAATCGGTTCACTGGTTTAGGCGTGAAAGCGTAACAGACAGACAGACAGAGTTACTTTCGCATTTAGAAGGGATTAAGTGTACAACTATAAGGGCGAGCGCCTATTAGCGCGTTGTATCGTCGCTTTAAATTTATCTAATCCACGATTTATTAAGGGAAGTAAAAGTTTACATAAAATAGAATACAAATATAATATAATATTTCCGTAAAGATAAACTGGCAGATTCGTTTTCAAATAAATGGTGATTGCCATTCTAAGGAAGAGTATTGTTATACATATCACAGAAATTCATTTATTCCAAATTTATACCTCTCCATAAATACACCTGAGAAAACATGTCCAGGGCATAAAAGTAAGTTAAGTGACTTTGGTTTGGGTAAAAAAAACCTATTAAACTATGCGATATTACCTTACCTTACTTTAACAAAAAAAAAACTTTTCTTAGTAAAAGTGGCATTTCCTATTTTATCAAGATTGTTTGTCCAATGTGCCTTTGGAAACAAAGTTAAGCATTTTTTCCATATAAAAAGTGCAACATTGAATTTTTCATTGAAATGTCAAAATCTTTGATGACTATGAAGCTAGAAAGATCTTTGATCAAATTTCGAAGTTACTGTTAACTTGGATAACGTCATCCATAATCTTTCATCTTTGATAAGTGGAATGCTACCCTAACACAGGCTACCTTGCTTACTTTTATTACACTTTGCCATATTCAGTCGAGTCTAATTACACTAAGCTTAATATCGTGTTGGTCCGGGCTCCTTTGTAGAATATACCATCTGCCTTCCTGTGCCAGGCAACTCGTAAAAGGCGAGCATAGGCTTTCCGTCACTAGCACCGTGATATCTGACTAGGTGGTAGAGTTTCGCAGCGACTCACCCGGATTAGTACCACCGCCTTACCTATTCCTGCCGCCATAACGTCACGACGTGTTCCGGTTCGGAGGGTAAGGTAGCCGGTTAACTTACTTTTGCTCAAGGCCTAACATCCCGGCCTCTGGTTGGCAACGCACCATTGCCACCTTTGGTGTCTCTAGGTGGCGTGAATTTCTTACCATCAGGAAATCCGTCTGCCTGTTTGCCTTCCAATGTTATAAAAAAAAATCGTGTAATGTAATAGACCTTTAAGCCTTTTCATTTTATTTACAGGTACGGATTTAGTAGAGTGGCAATTGCGAGTAGCAGCGGGTGAACCATTACCCGTTACCCAAGAGGATATCATCAGACGGGGGCACGCGGTGGAGTGTCGGATTTACGCTGAAGAACCACGGGCAGGGTTCTTACCTCGTGCTGGTACTTTGCACCGACTCAGACAACCAACTCCTGAGGAAAATGTTAGAGTGAGTAGACTAGATTTTTTACGAAATTCAGACTTGAACATATAATTGACTGTTGGATATACGCTGAAAAACTACGAGTACCGTTTTTTTATCTCGGACTAGAACTCTTCATCAATTTGAGCAACGCTTTCTGAAAAAAATGTTAGAATTAGTAGACTGATCATATTTAAGAAGATATGTTCAGGCGGTTACACTCATTTGAATTTCACATACATGTTGAGGATAAAGCCAAACATAGGTTTTTTTTGACAGCTTTGAGTCGCGTAAAAAAATCATTGATATTTAACTGCATTCGGTCTCATTGTAAAGGCCTGTGCGTATTACTCGACAAGTGTAATTCATATTACATAAACTTTTTTAAGTAACACTTGTAAAACTTTACTTAACACAATACAAAATTTCATGATATCATCAAGACTTTACAACTAAAGATACATACAAATAAATAAAACATAAGAAAATCAGTACTTATTTGTTAGTTAATGATTGTACTACATAACACAAATAATCAAACAACTACTGAACGTTTAAAATTAAATATATTTAATTACCTCTAGTTGTTAAGCCTGATGATGCTGTGAAAAGTGAAACCGGTTAGCTAAAGTGTAATAAAGTGTTTTAAATAAAGTGTATGGTGAAGAAGTTCAAGAGTTGATAAAAATAATCTCATCTCGACCAATTAAATCGCATGATTTCATTTTCTGCTATTTGATTTGCCAAAAAAATTTGGGCAGTCGATGACGTCACTTGTTTTTAACGCGAACTATTGTTAGCGTCATGATATTAATGTCAACTATGGTGGTTTATTATTATAAGGTAATATGGTAGTCAGGTATGCAATATAGGCAGTTTATGTTTTTTAGCATCAGCAACTAGCTGATATAATTATATTTTTAGATGCGAATGTCGCATCCATATTGCATAAACTTTACTATTTGTTACGAGGGTTGTTTTGCTACCATTGTAGGTTGAAACTGGTGTACGGGAGGGATTGGAAGTGTCAGTTCACTACGACCCTATGATTGCAAAACTGGTAGTATGGGGAAAGGATCGAAATGAAGCTCTCTCAAAAACTAGGCGGAAGCTATCTGAATACCAGGTAAGATTTTATATGGCAATGATTATTTTTTAATATAATAAGATAGAGAACGAGAACATATTTTTTTAAATGATGTTGTAAAACTTATTATGATATTTTTATAGTTAAATGAAAACAAACCAGACGAGACATTTTTAGTCTTACTTTTTAGTTTACTAGGTGGTAGAGTTTCGCAGCGACTCACCCGGATTGGTCCCACCGCCTTACCTATTCCGGCCACCATAACGTCATGACGTGTTCCGGTTCGGAGGGTAAGGTAGCCGGTAAACTTACATTTGCTCAAGGCCTAACATCCCGGCCTCAGGTTGGCAACGCACCATTACCACCTTTGGTGTCTCTAGGCGGCGGAAATTTCTTACCATCAGAAAATCCGCCTGCTTGTTTGCCTTCCAATATCATAAAAAAAATGGTCTTGGTAAAGTAATAAAAACTTTTTATGGCATTAGACCAGTGGTTCTCAAAGTTGTTTGGGCTATGACCCATCTAAAAGAAATCCCAAACTCGAGACCCACCTCTAGGATATTTAACAGTTCCCAATATGAATAAAAGACTAAGGTTAAACACATTTTTTGTATAATTTTAATAAATAAGAAGAATTAAATTGTCGGTCATGTGGTATGTTATCGGTAGGGTGGTTTGTTATTCTAATGGCAGGGCCCACTCAATATTCTTTCGCGACTCACCAGTGGGTCGCGATCCATAGTTTGGGAAACCCTGCATTAGACAGCGAAAAAGCATACGGCTTTCCTGATGGTAAGGGACAACTATGGCCTATAGACACTATATTATTATGTGTAATAGGTGCGTCGCTGCCCTGTAGCCGGTTTGAGATAGAGGTCTTTTGTGGAAGTCTACCGGCTATTCTACCCTCCTGACACATGACACTGTCATTGTAGCGCACAGGCCGAGGGTCCAAGCCCGGGGCATGCTGCTGCCCTCTACCACTAGTTGTCTTGTTTGGAATAAGCTATGAAACCTATGCTTGCTTCTTACGATTTGGCTGGCAGGAAAGAAAATGCTCTCTTCTACGTTAAGGATCCAGACCCACTTTGTGACTTGGATGTTTCGAGAAGTTATTTAGCAGTAGATAAAATTCAGCTGTGCCTGTGATTGCGAAGTAGTTGTTATTTTTGTTCACTATAGGTAGCTGGTCTGGAAACCAATGTGAACTTCCTACTGCGGTTGAGTGGAGCGAAGGCGTTTGTGGAGGGCGATGTCCATACTGCTTTCATTCCTCAACACCACACAGAATTGTTTCCACCTAATGATTCACAAGTGGACGAAAGTCACGCGATTCAAGCGGCGCTTGGACATGTAAGTACATTTTGAATGAATGAATGAATGAAAGATCACTGTGATATAATTTAACTTAAAATGCACACAGGCGGTATTATCGCAGACAAAAAGCCAGACAGTAAAAAATATATTTTCACTAGCGATTTTGTAAAAAATAATAAGTATGTTAGTAGTATGGTTAGAGTTCGCGTTTTGTGTAGACAAGTAATGATCACTGCCGTCCACCGACAACTGCAGCAACAGTTTTCGCAGACACAAAAAGGTTTGAAATGAGCAAGCATTTTTTAGTAGTTTTTTTTGTTGTTGGTCTCTAAGGGTATGTCAGAAAGATCATGAAAGTAGGATAAATGCGGTCGAAATGAGAGCACTACGGAAAATCTGTGGTATAACGCTCGCTGACCGCATTCGTAACAGTGAGATCCGAGAAAGAGTGGGATCGAAAGAAAGTGTTGGTGTTAAAATGCGAAAGGGCATGCTCCGCTGGTTCGGGCATGTGGAAAGAATGACAGATGAAAGATTGACAAAGCAGATATACAATGCGAATGTGGATGGATTTAGGTACCCGGGGAGACCAAGGCTGACATTTCACGATCAGATCAATCGGATATTATCCGAGGGTGGTGTCAAGAGTCTCCGAAACCGGCGTGTTTGTATGAAAAGGGTAATGAATGTGAAGGAAGCAAGACAGGTTTGTCAGGATCGTGAGGTCTGGCACTCGATACTCTCTGCCTACCCCGTAAGGGACTTGGCGTGAAGATATGTATATGTATGTATGTATGTATGTTTTTTGTTGTTCCTTACTTTAAAAGGAAACAATGGAATCCTTATAGGATTACTTTTTGTCATCCGTTAGTTTACCAATATTTTCTAAATCTATTGTTCCTTGGAGCTGTGAAAAAAAAAATCGAACTTTTAAATCACTTCAATAAATCCAAAGACCGTTTATGCCGAAAATTTTCGAATCTCGCAAGGCAATCAAAATCTACAGGGTACTTTCCATAAACTCAGAATCTTAAAATTTGGTATGAAGTAACATCTTACGTGCTTTAAGATGTTGCTAAAGGTAGAAGTGCAAAAACCTTAAATGTTTAGTGACATTATAATGTATTAAAATATTTTTAATAATTTCCATGTTACTAGCTCTTTCCTCATGAAAGCGTAGAGGTAAAAATTGAAATATAAATCAAATGTTGAGGTTTTCAATACCTTTAAGCTGTAACAAGTACCAACAGGTTTGTACGGAACCCTTGGCGCGCGAGTCCGACTCGCACTTGGAGGAACAAACAAACACTTCGCATTGAAAGTCAAATCAATTCAGGACATTAATATTTGCTTTTTTAACCAAAATAAAATGTACTTAACGTCAATTGATTAAGTTTAGATATGCAAAAACGATTAAGGTCAATGTCTTAGGAGTGTTTTCACACTTACTGTGCCGCTAGCATGAACGTTTTTGTCCTCTAATATTTACTTCAAAAATTGACATTCGGAATAAAAATACTGTTTTTGGGTTCAGTAGCTGATTGGCAAAAAACGGAATCCTAATAAATAGCACGCGTCCGTCTGTCTATCTGCCGGTTTATCACAGCCACTTTCCAACTATTAGGACTACGTAGTCGACCCTTAGGATGTCGATTCTATAAATTGCAATAAAAAAAAATAAGAATAAAATATAAAAATAAGGTACACTTCATGAATGAAACTTAAAACTTATATTTTTGTATTATACCAATACCTGCAGAGTGTTTAGAGTTTTTATAAATGACAGTAGGATCCGTCGAACCATGTCTTCACAAATCCAACCATTTGAAAGATAGGTGTTTTCAAAGTGGATAAAATTCTCAACAACTTTTTAAGTAACGTAATATCAGAAGTTTACATCACATTTTCAAAGACCAAAATCACAGTTTTGTAAGAAAAAATATGAAAAAGTATATTTTGACCAATTAGTGGTATTTTGGGGCTTACAGTATTATATTTCTATATAACATAATTTATTCTGTTGGGCACTTTATACCTTTAGTTATTAAAAATAAATGAAGTGACCAATTGCAAATATTTTTTTTAATCATTCCATTTATATTAGCTGATAATGCTATTCCAGTAGCATCTGTTTAATTCGAGAACAAGCTTTTTCGACATAACTATTCGAAAACGACAAATGTTCATACTAGGGATCCTGGTGTAATTTGTATACTAAGTAAATATTGAAAGAGTTGTGTACTTTGTGTTAGATGTGAATGAAAATTACTTAATTACTAGCGTTACAATCAACATATAGACATTAGAAATAAGGAAATAAGTAAACTAGACCCAAACTTCCCAACTTGACGCGATCAAGGGGACTACTTGATTTTGGACTTCGATTTTGGGAGCCCGTCGACATATTCAACCATAATCTGAATTGTTTTATTGTCTATTACATATATGATACCGGGTATATTATTTGAACGCTCGAACCTGATGACCGAACTAGATCAAGTTCGGCTAGGATCAGCACGGCCATTATATAAATATTAGCATCGGATTCCTGTGAAATTTTTTTTCGCCATTCGAGTCTAGTGGCTGGACCACTGTTGCCGTTAATTACATGAGATTCCGAATTTCATGATCGCTTTTGTTGTTTAGCAATTGGTGAGGCAATTCAAAACCATTTATAACCCATTTTCTAATAAAAAACAAAGTTGCCTAGGATATAAAAGAGACCGATTGGTAATAGTTTTGCCTGTCAAATTGTGGTACTAAGAAGTACCTTATTTAATCGTGAACGCCTTGTTTATAACTTTGCTTCCCTCTTAGGGGAAAATGGCGTAAAGATGCTTTTTATTTGTAGATCGTCTAAAGTTTTGTGTAGATTTCCTGTTTTTCTTGGCAGAGTTTGCTTTGAGCGATAATACCACCATTTGTTTTTTTTGTAATTTATGTTTGTATTCATAGTGTACGACAAATAATATATGAATAAATAAACTGACAGTCATATTTTCGCGTTTATTGATATAAGTCAAGGATTAATAATGGGTAACGATTTTGAACTAATTTTAAATTATCTGATACGACCGTGACAGACTGCACATAAATGATTAGATATTTACGAATTATGTCCTCAACTTAATTATGTAATAATAAATTATTCTAACTTTATCCCCTATTAACGCTGGGTTAGTAGTAGTAGTTAGTAGTCGCAGTTATAGAAATAAAACATAATACAAAAACTATTACAACGAAGACCACAAGATACAAAAAACATTTAATTATAATACTAGAATTTCTAAAAACAAAAGATTTCTTGAACACACTGCTAAAAAATATTATGAACAAAAAACAATAGAGTGTATTATATAACTCCCTTTCTTGTAGAAAAGAATTTATAGTAAAATAACTAATAATTATTAACCAAATATAATGAAAGGTATGGTCGCCGAGGAGTTTGTTTCACCGTTTCTTCTCCTGTTTGGCTAGGTTTGGAAATAGTGGTAGTTTACGGTAGACAGGGTTAAATTCAATTATAGTTGTTAAATGTTTTGGTAATAAATAATTAATCTAGTTATAAATATAAATAATTGGCTTAGAAGTTAAACCATATGTACCTTATTAAATAATATTTTTTATAAATGTTAAAGTATTTGCACACCAAAATATGGTAGAATATGTTGATATACTTAAATATTTTGGAACATCTCATTTACGCACATATTTCCGCAAATAAATAATTTTCTTTCTTTCTTTCCCAAATGATGTAATAAATATCCCTTTCTCCTCGAGGACAACTAATCAAAGATAGGCTACTTAAAAGTATAATGAAAAACATATTTCTAAAAATTTAAAAAAATAATATGTAAGCTATATATTATGTACGTTATATATAAGCACGAAAAGTAAAAACATAGAGACTGTAATTAATATAATTTGCAGTTGTAAAAAAAAGCCCTAAATAAGCAAATGTAATAATAATAATATGTATAAGAGCGCATCGTCAACAAACACTTCGGCGAAACTTGTACATTGTAATTTTAATGTAAGTTTTTCAGAAAATATAATTAAAAAAATTAAAGTCTGGAAACCAAGCATAGTTGTCATTTGTCAAAATACTTACCTGTACTCCACTGAAACTATAGGGTTGTCATGTTACTTTTTATATAAATCTATAATTTTTCAATTTAATGACATTGATTAATCCCAGCAAAACACGAATTCTCTCATGCTAATTTAAATAGATTAAGGGAACAAATAACAACTTGACCGCTGCTGCAACACCGCGTAAACCACTTACGAGCCTCGTCGATGTGCGTGTTTGTGTGAGTGTGCCGTATTTGAACTTTTGTAGATAGTTAACTTTCTGTTTAAAATTTATATAGTGGTAGTAAATTTTCGAGTAATAAAAACTTGACCTGGATGTTGTAGATGTAGATTGGTGCCACAAATTTTGATTTTAATATTTTTATAATTTAAATTCAATTTGTATTTTTATTAGTTTTGTTTTGTTTGCAGCTTATTAAATCACAAAGAGATGCATCTTCAGTAAGTGATACGTGGAAAAATATTTCAGTACCACCGTCTGGTTGGAGACCAAATTATAATTTGGAACGCACAATCCAATTGAACTATGATGAAAACGGTAAATATTATTATCTACACCTTTGTAGAGGAAATGCTTTAACTTTGTATTGTAAAATCTTGATTTGTATACAAAAACCGCGCGGTAAAACATACTTCCACCGCATCTTCATGTGTCGATGTTATTATTTTTACAGCAAAAAATAATTTTAAACTTATGTATCTCAAATAAGGAGTAGGTTGATAGAAAAAGATGTTACTTTGCGGAAATCTATACTTAAATCCAAATAAAATTATTTAATTTGCAATTTTCCGCCAAAAAAAAGTATATACGTATTATGGCGTGACAAAACAGGCAAAATAGTGCGCTAAGAATGAAATGGACGTACCGGAAGCTCCCAAATATATCCAGCTCCACATAACACACACCACTAAACTGTTTTATTAGCACCAACAATACACACACTATTAAAAACTCAACGTACGTTTCGCTTCGTAACCGAAGCATCATAAGGAGAATTCGACTGCACTAAACGAATGTCTATCTATCTGCTCGACATTCGTGGAGTATGTTTATCTATGGCATTAAGTGCGCCTTTTGTAGAAACTAATACATATTGTTTGGTGTACAATAAAGATAAATAAATATGTTTCCCGTTTTGGTCTCCAGACCATCTGTCTCCCTGCCAGGCGCCTCGTAAAAGGCCAGCAGAGGCTTACCTTTACTAACACCGTGAGATCAGACTAGGTTGTAGAGTTTTGCAAAGACTATTGGTACTACCGCCTTACTTATTCTTGCTGTTTTAACATCAGTGTTTGCCGATGACGTGTTCCAATTCGAAGGACAAGGTAGCCAGGAATCTTACTTTTGCTTAAGACCTAACATCCCGGCCTCAGGTTGGCAACGCACCATTACCACCTTTGGTGACTCTAGGTGGCGTGAATTTCTTACTATCAGGAAATCCGTCTGCTTGTTTGCCTTCTTTGCAATGTCTTAAAAAAATGTTACTCCATTACTCTTCCAGTAATGAACCTGTTTTTTGTGGTTCTCTTATAGAAATATAGGTCATTATTCTAGGGCAGTCCCATATTAATTTCGTTATGATTCGACTTGTGGTTTTTTAGTTATACAATGAGCCTGTCAACATTAACATAAATGTATACATTACTAGCTGCTCCCGAAAACTTCGTTTTACCCATTCAGTTTGTATATGCGAAAAATTAAAATGTTAATTTTCCTAGTTCCCTCACAGTCGAACGGGATAAAAAGTATCTTATATCCGTCTCCTGGTTTTAGGCTACCTCCCTATCAATTTTCAGGCAAATCGGTTCAGTCATTCTTGAGTTGTAAATAGTGTAATTAACACAACTTTCTTTTGTATATATAGAGTAAGTATATCTCAATAACTATTACAAGGATGTTGCAAAAAATTTGTGGAACCATTTCAGTCACTTGCTATTTTTTGGAAAAAAGAATTGTCATATGGCGATTGGGTACCACCAACGAAATAGTTGGACTCGGTTTTTACAGTTTTACTTAATTATTATTTTGGTGATTTCGCCACAGATAATTAATTTTTATGGTAATTGTATATAAGTTGTATTTTGTTTGGCAAAACACATATTAATTATTGTATACACTAATGCTGAAAAAAGTATTCAGCAAATTTATAGAAAACTAATTTTAAACTCGCACTCAGATTTATATGTGTGTATTATATTTATGTATCTTACTTTATTTCAGATATAAAAGTAACAATCAAATGTGACGACAAACCAAATTCCTATGTGGTGAAAGTGAATGATGGTCAGTGGCAGCACGTTGAAGCGTCCATAAAGGATACAACTCAAGGCCCGAGGCTTCTGACCAAATTGGGAGACAAAACCACCAACGTTGGCCTTATGACTTATGACCATGAAGTCCACATTTATGATGAGGTGATTTATTTTGTCTTCTAATTTTAGAATGTTCTATTTTTCCATACATCGTCGTGGAGTCGAATATTTGTATTATGTTATTCTTATGTGTTTTATAATAATATTTTGATAATAACATATACATTTTCATAAATTCATCAATTAGCTTTTGTAATTTGCTGACTTTTATTAACCGGGCACGTATATTTTTTTTTATTAGGAAAATCTCATTTTCCTTTTGTTGCCCGCCCCGGGAGTCGTACCCGGGACCTCTTATAGTCAAGTCCAATAACTGGATTTGTAGAGACCACAGAGGCGATACATGACGTCCTGTTATTTTACAGAATGGTCAAACGGTAATGAAGCTACCTCGGCCCAAATATCAGGTCATGTCAGAAGCAGAGTCTGCTAATGCCGGCAACAGTGCCTGTTCCCCAACACCTGGTATACTGGAGAGGATTCTAGTCAAGAAAGGAGATAAGGTATAAATATCTTATTTTATAGGTTTTGGGTATAAGACAGCGGACAAGCTTATGCCTCTCTTGATAATAAGAGACAACCGTGGGTCTCTCTATCTTAGTTGCGTCGATGTCCTTGTAAAAAGTAAAAAAAAAGTATCTTCACGCCCATATCCCCGAAGAGGTAGGCAGAGGCACAACCAGAGCACCCACGACTAGCCGAAGATACTAAGTCCCATAATGTGATAGGTGGCAAGCCTATCGCCAACCGTGCACGTTTCCAATCCCGACCAACATATTTTTTATTAGAAAATTGGAAAAATCCAATTTTCTTTTTGTTGCCCGACCCGGGATTCGAACCCGAGACCTCAGGCAGTCAAGTCCAACACCCGGACCGATCGACCACAGAGGCGATTTCCTGTTCCGTCGATGTCCTGTGGCCGGAATTGCAGGTTATATAAGTTTACAGGCAGTCCTACCCTTCGGAACGGATTGTGGCAGTGTCTTTGTAGCAGGAGAGATAGGTAAAGCGATGGATCCTTACGTAGGCAAAACCGTAGCCTGCACACCATAGATATTACAAATGCATCGTTATTTTATGGCCAGTTACTAAAACCACAAGTTTACCGGCTACTCTACTTCCACAACCAAATACGAATGCGGCGATTAATGAAGCGTTGGCGGCAGGAACAAATGCGGTGATATTTTTTTATGATATTGGAAGGCAAACAGGCAGACGGATTTCCTGATGGTAAGAAATTCACGCCGCCTAGAGACACCAAAGGTGGTAATGGTGCGTTGCCAACCAGAGGCCGGGATGTTAGGCCTTGAGCAAAAGTAAGTTAACCGGCTACCTTACCCTCCGAACCGGAACACGTCGTGACGTTATGGCGGCAGGAATAGGTAAGGCGGTGGTACTAATCCGGGTGAGTCGCTGCGAAACTCTACCACCTAGTCAGATATCACGGTGCTAGTGACGGAAAGCCTATGCTCTCCTTTTACGAGCTGCCTGGCAGGAAGGCAGATGGTTTATTCTGCAACGGAGCCCGGACCAACACGGGGTAATAGCCCCCGTGTTGGTCCGTCTAGACTAGCTATAATCCTATTAATATTATAAATACGAAAGTTTGTTTGTTACTCCTTCACGCAAAAACTGCACAACTGATTTTCATGAAATTTGGTACACACATAGAGGGTAACTTGGATTAACACATAGGATAGTTTTTATCCCGAAACAATGTTCCCTTGGAACCACGAGGGCAACGACGCGGGCAACAGCTAGTAGTTCAAATGTGACCAAAGAATAGTCATATAAATAAGAGATATAAAAAAGATCCACAAAGTGCGGACTGTATCGCAGTTGAACTCAATCCCTTTTCCGGTTTTTATGGATAGGTTATTGATTTCGCTGCTGTCTGCGACTCTGGCGTTTGATGTCTTCATACAGATCTAAGTAACACTTGTTTTTCGGGGAGATCCTAGTCGAGGCAATGCTTAAAAATTATATGGTATACACACTTTTTTGAGGTAAACGCTTGTTCGTATCCATTATACATGTATACAATGGAATTTCACCAAGTGCCGACGATAACAAGCATAGATTCTGTTAAGAAAGCAAATACGGCTTATTTGATTGTCTTATATTTATAGGAGAAGTACAAGCGTTTACCTAAAAAAAGTGTTTATACAATGGAATTCCACCAAGTGCCGACGATAACTAATATAGATTCAATTGTATGGCGATTGTACTTTTTAGATCGAAAAAGGGCAACCGTTATTTGTGGTGATCGCAATGAAGATGGAATACGTAGTTCGGTCTCCCCGTGATGCTGTGGTCGCTGACGTTGCGAGCTACAACCAAGGCGATGCTATTGGGAAGGGTACGCAAATTGTACTATTAGAAGGAGATAGCTGAAGAGTGAGATAGAAGATGGGAATATTTTATATACTATATGTTTTTAGGGATCATTAGTTTTAAGATACAAGCACTGTTTTACTTATTTTCTAAAGCTAACCGATTTCGTGTTAGCAGCGTCTTCAGGGCTATGGCTTTTTAATGGCCAAAATGTATACAACGCTGTAGATATTATTAAAAAGTATAGTTCGCGCAAAACTTAAATGCGCCTTGCGTGAAGTTTCATCTGTAGTCTGGAGGTACAATCGAATGCAGCAATTGAATAGCGACTTTCGGTGCCAATTCAAAAACATGTTTATTTAGTATATTTGCTGTTTATGTATAGTATATTTTTATGTAACTGTTATATCATCACTACATAATATAAAACAAAGTCGCTTCCTTTGTCCCTAAGTCCCTTTATATGCTTAAATCTTTAAAACTGCGCAACGGATTTTGATGCAGTTTTTTGAATAAAGTGATTGAAGAGGAAGGTTTTTATTTCATAACCGTGCGACCTTTAGTGGTGGCCGGCGTGTTTATAAATGTTGCTCGGGATTGGATATGTGCCTGGTTGGCGATGGGCTTGCCACCATTGCCATCACATTGTGGGACTTAGTAGTCAAAATGTAGTGTCTTTGGGTAGTCGTTGGTGCCCTGGTTGTACCTCTGTCTACCTCTTCCGGGATATAGGCGTGAAGATACTTACAGGGTGAACCTTGGAGTACTTTAGTCTAGGTTTAATAAGACAAATGGTTAAGATACACTTCGGTCGCCTCTTATAAATACTATGAAAACGAAACAGGTTGGCTAAATTTGTAAAAAAAAAATGAGTGAAACATCGCAAGTGTATTCTTATTTTTTATTTTTTTAGACCACAAAAGACGGAAAGTGTGCAATACTTATTTTAGTACAGATGTTTTTAAGCGGTTTCACGATAAATCTACCTCACATGAACAAGTTGTTTTCAACAATACTACTCTTATTTTGAACCATTTATATTTTTTTTATAAATAAATAGCCTAATACGAATAAAAGTGACAGCTATACATACTCTATATGAAATTGACAGCTGTCAAAAGTTACGTAAATGTTTGGACTAAGTATAATGAACAATGTTATGTGATATCATTTTGATAAAGTCATGTATGTTTTACAAGATTTATAAAGCTATTTGTTGAATAAATGTTAATACGAAACATTACATGTGTTTATAATTTATATCCTTATAATTTATCGCCTCTATGGTCTATCGGTTCAGGTGTTGGACTTGACTGCATGAGGTCCCGGGTTCGAATCTCGGGTCGGGCAACGAAAAGGAAATTTGGGTTTTCCAATTTTCTAATTTAAAAGAATGTTGCTTGGGATTGGATATGTGCCCGGTTGGCGATAGGCTTGCTACATATCACATTGTGGGACTAATGCCCGATTTCACCAAGAGATTTAGGTACTATTAGGCACGTATGTGAGATTTAGGGGACTTTTAACGTATTTTAGGGGACTGTTTTATATGGAAACAGTCCCGTAAGTAATGTTAAAAGGTCCCCTAAAGTATAGGGGCTCTTGGTGAAATCGGCCATAAGTGTCTTAGGCTAGTCGTGGGTGCCCTAGTTGTACCTCTGCCTACCGCTTCGAGGAGATGGGCGTGAAGATTTTTTTTTTTATCCAGTACAAACTTTCTATGGAGACTACGAAACATTCATATGAAGATGTTTCCGGTATATAAGTAAAAAGCTTCATTTCCCATCCTCTGATTTACATAACACCATTACCATTTAAAATTATAAACAAATAATAATTGGCCCCCGTGTTGGTCCGGGCTCCTTTGTAGAATAGACCATCTGCCTTTCTGCCAGGCAGCTCGTAAAAGGCGAGCATAGGCTTACCATCACTAACACTGTGACATCCTACTAGGTGGTAGAGTTTCGCAGCGACTCGTCCAGATTGGTACCACCGCCTTACCAATTCCGGCCGCCATAACGTCATTGCTTGCCGTTGACATGTTCCGGTTCGGAGGTAAAAGTAGCCGGTAAACCTACTTTTGCTCTAGGACTAACATACCGGCCTCAGGTTGGCAACGCACCATTACCACCTTTGCTGTTTCTAGGCGGCGTGAATTTCTTACCATCAAGAAATCCGTCTGCTTGTTGTCCTTCCAATATCATAAAATAAAAAAAATCGTTATTTTTCATTATTCATGCCTTGATTATTTAATTACTAGCGCGAACATTCTAGTTTAAAGTAAAAATACAAAAAATCCGCCTGCTTGTTTGCCTTCCTATAACATAAAAAAAAATATATATTTTAAGTACGAGTATGATACATTGATATTTTGCGTAACCATAAAAGCGGCTTTGTAACGAGGTCACTAAGGTGCTTGTAATTATTCTTTTTTATCCTGACTTAAGAAAAGGGGTATAATATGTTTGACATGTATGCGTGTGTGCACGTATGTGAGTGTGTATGTGTGTCTTGTTTCCTTTGCGACATGTTCCGGTTCGGAGGTAAAAGTAGCCGGTAAACCTACTTTTGCTCTAGGACTAACATACCGGCCTCAGGTTGGCAACGCACCATTACCACCTTTGCTGTCTCTAGGCGGCGTGAATTTCTTACCATCGGGATATCTGTCTGCTTGTTTGCCTTCCAATATTATAAAAAGTAAATTTAAAAAATGTTCAAAACATGTTTAAAGTGTGTCATAAATGCTTTTTTGGACCAAATATGTTCTACCACCGGAAAAGTAATATTTTGCGAAGGCAATAGAATGTATTAAGTTTTAGTTTTATTTTATTTATTCTAAAATACCTTTAAGGAATGAGTAGGCTCTTTTCTTGAAGGTTTCTAAGTTGTAGGTTTGTTTTTAAATGCCGCTCTTTGTTACTGTTTCCACGGAGACGTGCAAACTGAGAAATGTTTTGGGAAGACCGTCATATTTCAAAGTGATGCTCATGTTGATACCTTAAGCTCTGAAGCGACGTCTAAAGTTTACAGCGGCGAAAATCAAACCAAAGCAATCTTCAGAGACCCTATAACATCATGCAAACGCCAAAGGATCGAGCCTATTGGTAGATAATTACCCGGTTATTACCAATTCGAAACCTTCTACGTTGGATGTGGGCACAAGGAATTAGCTTTTACTGCGGACTCCCTGCCCAGAAATGAGTAGGTTTTTTTATTATATTGGAAAACGCCGCCTAGACACCAAAGGTGGTAATGGTGCGTTGCCTACTTGATGTCGGGATATTGGGCCTCAAACAAAAGTAAATGTACCAGTAACTTTATCCTCCGAACCGGAACACGTCAACGGTGCCGACGTTATGGCGGCAGGAATAGATAAGGTAGTTGTACCAATCCGGGCGAGTCGCTGCGAAAGTCTACCACTTAGTCTGATTTCACGGTGTTAGTGCCGGTAAGCCTATTCTAGCTTTTTACGAGCTACCTGGCAGGAAAGCAGGTGGTCTATTATTTAAAGGAACTCAGACCAACACACGGAAAAGGTGCTCCATATGAAGCCCAAGACTCTTATAGAAATGGTAGCGATGGGTCGCCTTAAAGTTACTGAGCACGCCTCGCTTTTTAGAGGCTGTTTAACCATTCTCCTCTAGATGATCATAAAACTGAACACTTGAAATGTCATCACAGAGTATAACAAAGAAGGCTGTGGCAGTTACGATAATTTATATTAACTTATTATTTATTAAGACTATACTTCACATGTTCTCTTTTCAAATGCACACATTTCACAGGGGATTTACAACCTTGGCTTTCTATTACCTTAGCTGACAAAATTTATGATTGTTAAAGAGACGGGGAAAGCTGAAAATCAGTGTTGAGGTAAATTAAGCCTCAACAGATATTGAGATTTTCCCTATTAGCGGACTCGTGTTACCACGCTCTGTTTCTCTAGTTTAATCTGTCAATAAATGTTTTCTTCCTTTCTTTTTCTTTATTTAATCCTAAAATCTGATACACAACTGTATCCTTGAGCGAATGCTGCTGAGATTAACGCTTACAACACTATTTTGGCTCCCCTGTGACGCTTTATAAAGACGAAAACGCATTTTATAGCTCCTCAAGCGCAGATTTATAAAGCAGTCAAAAAAGGTTCATTGTCTTCCGAAAATTACGCAAGTGTGAGTCAAACTATGAATTCGCTTACCTTCGATACAGTGCATTTGTCCAAAATAGTTGTTGACAATGTATAAGACGCCCGACGGGTTAAATAATATACAAGTCTAAGACGTGGCAGATGTACAGTATTTCCGCGTGGGTAAAGCGGGTACTAAATCAAGCTTTCTGCCTCAATAAAGCGCCTCGTTGGCCGAGGAGTTAGCGTGCATACCTAACTCCACCGACCAATTGCGAGGCTTGAGTTCGATCCCTGACTGTGAAGGGATTTGTGATGCATAACTAAATGTCTGTTTGCATGGTTTGGTTGCACGTTAATTTATACTGGTATCTATTTAAGTACATTTGTAACTTATCCATCGGTATTAAAAAAAATATAAATGTGGTGTCGTGGGACAACAGGTAGGAACTTCGGCTAATATAGAATCAACACAATTTATGACTATATACTACTTGGTTGCGCAGCAACTGTCGCGCCTGCGAACGTCTCATTTAACGGTTAAATTCCACGGTTTTTTCTTACGCTTTTTACTATCACATTTTTATCAGTTCGGTCGTGCAGCAAAATCCCTATTTCCTCCAAGCCTGCTGTAAGGAACTTCGTTCCAAAAATATATAAAAATCTACCTTAATAAACCGTGAAAATATTACTTCGCATGGGTTGTGGGCATGCAAATTACGTCTAAAAATTTGAATCAAACCTTTAACCATATGTTAACAGATACTGATGTGGATCTTTTGTGATAAGTTTTAACAGTTTTATGCTTATTGGGTAGGTACTTAGATGAGATTTACGAGAAGGGTTTTCTCTGTAAATTTACCGATTGCACATCACTACATAGTATAAAACAAAGTTGCGTTTTTTGTCCCTTTGTATGCTTAAATCTTTCAAACTACGCAACGGATTTTGATGCGGTTTTTTTAAATAGATAAAGTGTTTAAAAAGGAAGGTTTACATGTATATTTTATACCCATGTGGTATTTTATACCCACGGCCGGCGCGGACCGCTAGTAGCGCATAAAATCAAGTTACAAATTTTTACAAAATGCTAAGCGGAAAATTGATTCCATATGAATGAAATCCTTATAAGTAGGTAGACTAATTGAATGGAGGTTATTGCACGAATTTCTACCGGAGACTCAAGCGTGAAACGCTATTGTTACGTCTTCAGCGCTTCTTGCTTGTTCGGCAAGGTTGAGGCCTTAACAAATAAATAGAATGCCTATTGCATAACCTTCGCAAAAGGTGAACGTTTTTGTGATGTGCCAATTTTTTTCTAGAAATCTTTAGTTGCTGAATCCATTTGCGATCTTTTTGACGCTATTACAAAGTCACATTATGTAACAGTTACAAAAATTACACGTTCATGTACGATGATCTTGTAAACGGACATAAGATGTAACGCGCTGAACATGAAATCTTTGCCTCTGCTTGAACCCAGTCAAAAATAAAAAAAACAAGTATAAAAAATTAGACATTAATCTTTCGTAGGTTGGTGGTACATTTGCCGAAATTAGACCATAATAAATTTGAATATCTTGTTGGTAAGAACTCCATCTGCATTTCTCAAGACCAACTACTTTGTTTCCAAATATTTTAGTGCGCCATCTGTGATCTTTTATCGTTACTATCAATCAAGAGATATGTTATTGTTGTTTTTTTTTTATTTAAAATAGTTGAGTTTGTAATTTAGATCTTTAAAACCTCTGTAGCTTGAATTACAATATTTTATGAATATTAACTGTCTGGGCGCGGCTATTAGCTGACTTAAAACGGGAGTAAACGCAGCCGGAGGCTAATGCAGGAAGCGATTAATTTCTAGACCTATTCTTATTATTATGCTACTGAAGTCTATTATTTTGCAATTTCAGTTTACGTTCTCTCAGGCAATAAATAGAATTATTTGTATACCTACCTATATTTTTCTCAATTTCAATAATAAATGTTATTTAAATATTAATTTAATTTATCAGTTTGTCGGTTTTGGTTGAAATATACACATAAATAGATGATCTATGGCCACAATTAGAGACGTCATTTATCTTTAAAAAATATCTTCATGCCCAATCCCAGGCTGAGTCATTTCTATTAGGAAATTGGAAATACACATTGGGGCGGGCGTCGAACCGGGAACTTAAGAAGTCAAGTCCGACGTCGTAGTGCTAGACCACAGAGGCGATTATTTAAGCAGTCAGTTATTCGATATTTTTCATACAAGGCTGTATCTTGTATATAAAAATAGCGACTTAATGACTGATTAAAAGATAATTGAGGTCTCTCAGCACGGCCCTTAGAGCCTAGAACGTTGTTTGATATAATAGCGTGAGATTGATAAAAAGCTTACGCTCCCCTGATATATTTAGATATAAAAAACACTATGCCCATAAACACTACAGGAATTATAGGTGCGTTGCTTTTTTATGACCAGGGTGTTGGACCTGATGTATACGTCTACCGGCTGCCCCACCCTCAACACCGAAATACGATAGTACTATCACACCATCTATCGCAATCACACTATGTCATGGTGCAGTACGGAGTATAGGGTAGCCGGTATACTTGCACAATAGGTTTAATATCCACAAGAAAAGGCCGTGAACTTTTAATTAAATGCCGGATCAGAACATTCGATAACGATCCTCAGAGACGTGTTATCTGCAAGCCCTTGCGCTACCTCTGACTGACTCGTTAATCGAGTAGCTAGCGTACACGCCTAACCGCACCGATCAACTGCGAGGCTCGGGTTCGATTCCCGACGGGGGCAGGCATTTGTGTGATGAACATTTAGATGTCTGCATTTCTGGGTTTGGGTGTTTATTAAATTTATTCTGGTATCTATTTAAGTATTTCTATGTATTAGTATCGATGAATAACACCCATAACATAACACAAGCATATAATTTGCTTACTTTGGGGTTAGATTCAATTTGTGTAACTTGTCCAGGGATTTATTTATCTTTTTTCAGGTGGTCGAATCTCGCAGCGACTCGCCTGGATTGGTACCACATACCTATTCCTGCCGCCATAACCTCAGAGCTTGCCGTTGTCGTGTTCCGGTTTGGAGGGTAAAGTAGCCGGTCAAATTGCTTATGCTGGAGGCGTAACATCCCGGCTTCAGGTTGGCAACGCACCATTACCGTCTTCGATGTTTCTAGGCGGCGTGAATTTCTTACTATCAGGAAATCCGTCTGCTCGTTTGCCTTCCAATATCATAAAAAAAATAACACTGGTCAATAACATCTGCAGTCTATAGGTTGTCTCTTACCACGGTGAGCCGTGTGCTTATTCGCTGTCTGACATTTTATTTTTCATTCATTTATTTGTTTTTTATTCATATTCTCGTCCACCTCTGTGTCGCCTCTGTGGTCGAGCGGTCCGGGTGTTGGACTTGACTGCATGAGGTCTCGGGTTCGAATCCCGGGTCGGCCAACAAAAAGAAAATTGATTTTTTTCAATTTTCTAAATAAAAAAATGTTGGTCGGGATTGGAAACGTGCCCGGTTGGCGATAGGCTTGCCACCTACCACATTATGGAACTTAGTATCTTCGGCTAGTCGTGGGTGCCCTGGTTGTGCCTCTGCCTACCCCTTCGGGGATATGGGCGTGAAGATACTTTTTTTTTACTTTTTTTCTCGTCCGCCTGTTCCATTTGAATACGAAACATAGGAAATCCATTATAATAGCTATTGATTAGGTAAATGAACCGTAACCTTCACAAGAGTTTCCAAAGTGTTCTGATTAACGTCTACCCGTAGGACATTGAATATTTACGTGTACTTTGCAATACGTAAGTACCACGTCTACTTATGTACGTTTACGCTTGTTAGATACATTTAAATGCGATGAAAAATAAAGTAATGTTTGAAAGAGACGGACCTAGAACGGATGTAAAAGTTTTAGTTGATGATGTAGTGCTAGAACAAGTTAATGAAATTGTATACCTTAGTTGTACCTTTAGCAGGGATGGAAAGTACACATTGCGGATGTAGAGAGGAGAGTGTGAATGGAGCGTTGGGTAAGCTATTTCAACCCGAGTTTTAGAGTCAAGCTTCTAGACTAGCTTTCTTAATTCTGTGCTTATCCCAACGTTATTGTATGGAAGCGAGAGTTGGGTTTGTCAGAAAAAGCATGAGAGTAGAATAAATGTTGTCGAATGGAAAGCGCAAAGAAGAATCTATGCTGTAACGATCGCTGATCGCATTCGTAACAGTGAGATCCGAGAAAAAGTGATTGATAAATATTGGTTGTGTTAAAATGTTAAAGGGTGTGCTCCGCTGAATTTATCAAGTTGAAAGAATGACAAAGTAGATATTATAATATGCGAATCTGTAAGTACTCGGCTACATCTAGGCTTCCTTTGGAAGATCAAATCGCTCGGCTGTTATCCGAAGGTCTTCAAAACCGGTGTCTTTGTATGAAAAGGGTATTGAAAGTGCAGGAAGCCAGACAGGTCTGCCAAGATCATGAGATTTGGCACTCGATACTCTCTGCCTACCCCGTAAGAGATTTACGGTAAAGATATGATTTTTTATGCGTGAAATCAAAACCAACACCGAACCATTAGACCACAGAAGCAATTAAATATCATTTGTAGAGATTTTAATTTTTTAGACATTTCAAACAGAGGCCCATCACCCTAATCTATGTATTAGTTGATCTAAGGTTGCTACCTGAAACTTCCTCATTCTTTTTTTAGATAATGTTGATCGATTGTTAACTACGTCAATAAGTTATCAAGATAACATTCAGCCATCTTGCACATTTACTTATCAATCTGGTATTGTTTTCTGCTATTATGAATATAAGTCGATGATTCACCGTCCCAACTGGATCCATTATGACCCTTCTATTGATAAGGTTTCGGTCATTAAACAATATTGTTTTGGGCTTAAAATTAGTTGTTTTTCGCGGAACTTCATGTAAAATAGAAATCCAGTTTTGAAGTGAAAACTTCTTTAGCGGCGTTACGCACTTTTTTTGGCTTAGGTAAAAACAGGTCAGGTCAGGTTAGATCAGGACACGTGACCTGAAATTTCGTAAGATGAAAATTCGTAAGACGGCCCAGGGCGCTTTCGCGAATGTTCGTGTTGTCATGTTTGTGTACGACAGCGCAATAAATGAATATTGTATTCTACCACATAAATGATAGTACTTTCATACTGATAATTAAAGCAATTCTTGCAAAATTATTCTCTAATCATTCCACAATATCTAAAATGCACAACGTTAATATTCAAGTTTTTACTTCTGCCGGCACTCCCGGTGTGCAACCCGTCGTTTTTTATTTAGTTTTCTTTCAGTTTCATCTCTTAGCTTGGACAAAATTCTTGTTTACGCTTTTCAGTCACTTGAGGAGTTGCAGTTTTCTGTGAGAGTTCATCTGGCGGTGGGGAGGTCAAACTTAAAAAAGTATCTTCACACTCGTATCCCGAAGAGATAAGCTGGAATACAACCACCCACGACTAGCCGAAGACACTAACACCCGTATTCAAGAAGCATACTTGGCTAAGTAATAAAGCAACTCTGTGCGAAGTACGTCATTAAGCTATGCGATTCTTGCAGCAAGCTATCCAATTCATAAGCAGTACCTGTCTACTTGAAAATGATTATGAATTGGATGGCTTGACCCAAGGAACGCATAGCTAAATGTCATAATTCGCACAGCGTTTTTTCATTACTTTGCGAATTTACAATGTGATAGGTGGCAAGCCTGACGCCAACCGGTCACATATGGTCAAATATGGTCTATTATAATATTCTGACGTAGCCTAGACTAACTCTAGTAAAAAAGTTATTTCTATAAACTTGCAATAAAAATATATAAGAGTGAATTCTGTATATTGAAGATATTAAAAAAAATTGATACTGGCGACTAAAACGGGACAGCAGAACACATTTTTAGCATTGTTAGAATTTCTATCCGCCTGTCGGGATCTCGACTACGACCCAAGCCTGATCCACCTAACCGATGGTACCGAAATTTTGTAAGTAGGTACTTAATTCATATTCCTAAGAAGGTTATAGGATACTTTCATACCTTTCACTAAAGGAGTTCTTGTGGGAGAGGGGTGAAAGTCAAAATGTAAACGGGGCTATAATTAATTAACGCGTTATTTAATTTCATTTAGTCGTTTTGTTTTGTTCCTTTTTCCTGAGTCATAAGTTTTGTATTTTAGAAATAACAGACATAACATCACTCAGTATAAAGTGACCTAGGTACTAGAAACTCAAAATGTAGAGCAATCTCGTTTGTCTTTTATTTAGATGTCTGCATTCCGGGCCTGGGTGTTTGTTAAATCTATTCTGGTATCTATTTAAGTATTTTTATGTATTAGAATCGTTGACCAACACCCATGGATAATACAAACATATAATTTGCTTACTTTTGGGGTTAGATTCAATTTGTACAACTTGTCCAGGGATATTTATTTATTAATTTATATTTGAATGTACAGGTTGTCTTAGAGTATCGAGTGCCAAGTGAACGAAGTTCGCAGGATCTGCTAGTTTTAAATATATCGGGCACATCTGAGATAAAGACTTCCTCTAGTTCCGGTCGAATGCCCTGATTCCGATAGTTGCACCGCAAACGAATCATACTTAAGTCTTATTGTTTCTATACCTCTTTTTTCTGTGACTCATTCTGGGTACACCCTCTTCTTTCATTGGTGCAAAAATCCCCTGATACACGACTACTAGGTAGGTATGTAATGTACAAGCTGTTTGCCAGCGACTTCGTCGGCGTAGAATAGTTTAAATTTTCATAAAAAGTATCATCCCCTCTTTTCTCAGTTGATTTTTGAAGAAAAAGGAAGCCCATATTTTAACTTAGATTTTTATCTATATGCACACCAAATTTTATAAAATCGGTTCAGCGCTTAAGCCGTAAAAGAGCAACGAAGAGATAGACAGACTTTCACATTCATAATATTAACATGGATTATAGCATGGAAGTATGGATTAATAGCCATAATATTTGTATTTTACATTAACCACCACTAGCACAGATTATATATACCTCTACCACTAGTCAGCGACTGAACCAAAGACAATGTTGAACTGTCAATCTTTAGATTACGAGTATATTATAAGCCACTTCTGTCAGTTTACCTTTTCCTAACTGTAACACGACAGTAGCAATAATTAACAAATAATGTTGTAAATTAGTGGTACCAATACCGAATCGACATAGAAATCTGAACTACAATAAAGTTTTTCATGCGTAGTTTAAATAAAAAAACAACTAGGTACTATTATCGCGATAAAAGAACTACTATGGAAAAACACGCTATAAAAACTACTATTATGCGTAAAATTCATCGAGGGCAGTGTTTATTTAGTTAATACGTCTCCTCAATGTCATTAACAACACATTATGATAAGAGATAACAGTATTTAGATACAGCGTATTTTAACAATGTTCTGCTATCTGTTTATAAGTACGAACAATGATACGAATTACGATTAAAAGCTTTTTTCTGATTGGACACTGTAAAGATTTACAATTGTGAGTCCTGTAGGCCTACTTTTGAAACTCGATTTCATGAACTTGGAAATTGGAATCGGATTTGTCATTTTAGGTACTCTTGAGTTTTAGAGGATTATTAACATTCAGTTACAACTAAATTCAACCAAACCGATAAAACAATTTATTGTTTACTATTAATTAAATATTAATAATTCGCCAGTGTTGACTTCAAGATTACCTAAAATGATATATTCGATTCCAATTTCCAATGCTGCATGAATCGAGGTTCAAGAGTAACCCATTAAAAGTAACTTAAACCCAAGTTCAAGGTCATCTTATGTAACTACACATCTTAAGGGCAAATCCCCCTGCAGTTTAGGTATAGAGAGAGTATCGGGTGCCAAACGAACGAAGTTCACCGGGCCGGCTAGCACGATATTTAGTCCGTGATATAATAATAATTACTGTTTACTATTAATTAAATGTTATTAATTAACCAGTACTGTGTTTAAAAGTACCTAAAATGATAAATTCGATTGCAATTTCGAATGAGGACAAAATGACAAAATCCAATTTGAATGTCTAATTTGTTTGAAATCGATATTCAAGAGTAACCCTCCAGTAAGTAACTAACAGATATCATAATATTATTTACAGGAACTGATCTAACCCCAAAATAAACATGTTATTTGCTTGAGATATTATGGGCGCTATTCAAGAGTACATGAGGATATTTATATACCGAATTAAGTTTAGCAAGCACTCAAATATAAAATACAGAAATGTTTATTTTATAAATACTTCCTCTGTCGGGAATCGAACTAGAATACCGTCAATAAACAGTCCGGGCGCAACAGTTAGGTATATACAGCTGTGTACTCGCTACTTTTTCAGCGTACATACCTACAGTACATTTTCATACAGACTTATATCCCCGATGGTAGGGCCTTTAGGGGTTAATTTTTAAAAAAAAAACATAACCCGTGTTAAAATTCGAGTCTAACTAGGTGTATACATAATTTCATGAAAACCGGTTTTGCCATGAAAGCGTGACAGACAGAAAATAGTTTCGTATTCATAAAATTATTAGCTATGGATGGAGAAAGTCTGTCTCTCTGTCTGTATGTTGCTCTTTCACGGCAAAACCACTTAACCCATTTTGATGAAATTTTATATGCACATAGTTAAAAATCCTAATTTAAATAAAGGCTTATTGTCATATCAACATTAAAGGCCTATATTATGTAATATAACAGGGGATGAAAGTTTGTATGAAAATCGCAACTACTTATTTTACATTGACGATGTCGCGGGCGATGAAAGTTTATAATTCCTAAAATAACTTCTTATTACCAATATTACTCACCATTTGGAAGGAAGAGGGAGGGGGTTAGAAAGTCCACAAAACCTGCATGGTTAATCTTATTCAGTTTGACAATTTATAATGGCGTCATAATTCCAAAGATAATGATGTCTGTCGTCATTCTAGAACCTCAGGTTAATTCGCATTATAAACTACTAATCACAAAATAATACAATTCCATGAAGTGTTACTCATTGTTACACCTAAATACACTTGCTAAGATGTAGGGTTACTCTTGAATCTCTATAAGTATTTTTACGCTCATATCCTCGAAGAGGTAGGCAGAGGCACTACCACCCACGACTAGTCGAAAACACTAAAATGTGACAGGTGGCTAGCCCATCGCCAACCGGGCACATATCCAATCCCAAGTAACATTTTTTTATTAGAAAATGTGAAAAACCACGTGTTCTCTTTTGTTGCCCGACCCGGGAATCGAAGACCTCATGAAGTCAATTCGAACACCTGGTCCACTAGACTACAGAGGCGATAGAATCTCTATATCATTCGTATTGGAAATTGGGTATGTCATTTTAAGTGCTTTTGAACACTGTACTAGCGGATTATTAACATTTATGTAGTTAGGTACAAATAAATTCAACACATATGATAAAGTAATTTATTGTTTACTATTAATTAAATGTTTATAATTTGCCAGTATAGTGTTCAAGTGTAGGTACCTAAACTCGATTCAAATTTCTAATATTGCATGAATCGAGATTCAAAAGTAGTACACATTGACACATACTGGCATACACATTGACTGATACCAACAGTTTGTATGGGAAACATTAAATTCACTGAAAATAAAAAAAAACCTACTTATTTTAGCGGGTGCCGAGTTTTGCGCCTAGAAATGAATTTGGTGATTCATCTTTATTTATAGAAATTAACTTGCCAATAATTTAGCTACTAATTGTAAAATTATTAAGGTTACCAACTTTTATCCATACTTCCTTATTATGTATTTAATCCAAATAACTTTGAATATCAACGGATAAGATAAAACAAACCTTGTGAACATGCTACAAGGTTTGTGAAAGTTGTTTCTATTGGGTTATGCAATATCTTGAGCCTAAACGCAAATTTCGAAGTTTGCTTCAACGGGGGCGTAGCTCAGATGGTAGAGCGCTCGCTTAGCATGCGAGAGGTACCGGGATCGATACCCGGCGCCTCCAAATTTTTTAATTTGTTTTTATATTTTTAGTTATAGGTAGGTACTAAAATTTTCTTTTATTTTATTTTTAAAAACTTTTTATTTTTACCAAATATATTTAGACTAAACATTTTTTTAATAATGGTGAATCCGAAACTAATATATTTTTATCATTTATAATAATAATTACTATTTTAATCAATTATTGCAAATGAAAATACTAGCAAACCTTTTTATATAGGCTCGGGTTTAATTTCCGACGGGGGCAGGAATTTGTGTGATGAACATTTAGATGTCTGCATTTCCGGGTCTGGGTATTAAATTTATTATTTTCTCTATTTAAGTATTTTTATGTATTAAAATCGTAATATAACATAATGTAATTTGTTTACTCTAAGGTTAGATTCAATTTGTGTAACGTGTCCAAGATTTTTTTTTTATTTTTTTATTCCAAGACGGATCAAATAAGGCCAAATAGGATAGGATGATGATCGGATTTTCCAGAGTTCCTATGGACTTTCGATTCTATTCTCATATCAGCATCCGGCGTCATCTCATAATAATCATTTTGCATTGTCAACCGACTTACACATATTTTTTTATGATAACGGAAGTCATGAATATGAATAAAATTTCCTGATTGACCGTTAAGAAATTCACGCCGCCTGGAGACATCAAAGGTGGTACGTTGCTAACCTGAATACGGCGTGTTAGGTCTCGAGCAAAAGAAAGTTTACCGGCTACCTTATCATCCGAACCGGAACACATCAACGGCAAGCGCTAACGTTATGGCGGCAGAAATAGATACGGCGGAGTTGCCAATCCGGGCAAGTTGGTGTGAAACTCTCCTTTTACAAGCTGCCTGACAGGAAAGCAAAATTCCAGCTCTTTCACAGCAAAAATTCTTTATATTGAAGATAGGAAATGGTTCCGAAATGGTCACATGTAAATTTTATCAACATCTGAAACTTAACTCAATAATACATAAATAATCTTCCTTAATAAGAACTATCAAAATCGGTTGGCTATTGACGGAGTATTTGCATAACAAACATACAAAAAATAAAAATAAAACATACAGCCGAGTCTGTTAAAAATGTGTAGACCGTTAAGGGTTTATCTGCCCAACCTTTGTCAAAATGATACTAAGTGCAGTAATATTGTGCTGGGATAAGTACCTACTGTATAGAAAGATACGAGTAAAAAAACAGATATACACGTCGTAGGTATTAAAAACCTCCTTCGTCGTTTCGGCATCGGCTGAGAAGAACTTGACGTAGGTCTAAAAGATAGGTCTTAGATAGGTACGTTGAGGTTTTGGCGCCATCGAGAGAATGGATGGTCGAAATTTTTCATAATTATTGAATTTCGTGTGCTTATTTAGTTAAATTAGTCAATTTTGAACAATTTTGTTTAGTGGAAGTGCACAAATGAAAATTAGCGTATCGTGTATTTCCTCGTTGCCGACAAATCTCATTACTTGAGCTTGAGTAATGAGGCCACCGCTTTATCCAAGTGCCTGACATGACTTACTGACGACTTATGACTGATGACTAATTATAATTTATAAAAATTGATATAAAATTTGATGCAAAATTTCTACTTGACAAATGGTAAAATAAACGTGAAGGCCAATACCGAAAAAAAAGGTAAGTCGAGAAAAAAAGACATATTCACGAACTTTAATTTTGCAATGTGAATTTAATTGAGTTACCCTCTAGAATAGGTTTTACGATACCGAACGTTATCTGTGTGTTTATCAAACGTTGGTTTGTCTCAACCGCGTGTTGTTTGTTTCTATCTGTGGTCGGTAGATACGACATAGTGCCGCTGTTTTCATCGGAACTCATATCGATTTAAAATTGTCCCACGTAATGTTTACACCTGCGATATAAATATTTGTTTGTTAATTTGTTTCGCTGTTTCTTCTAACTTGCTTTGTTTGGAAAAGTTAAATACAAATATTAGATTAATATTATGTAGCTGTTAGATAAGTACAAATATTACACTACAAATATTCTTTATTGTACACCATCAGCAAGAAATATACATCAGTAGGGCTACTATTGAATGTCGATTTCATGCAAACTTTAAATTGGAATCGGATATGTCTTGGCTTGACACTTGAACACAGTTTTAGCGCCTCATTAAAATTTAGTTCCGAAAGAATTCATCGAATCGCAATTATTAATTTATATTAGTTATTAATCTAGTATTGTCTCCTAGAGTAGGTACCTAAAATGAAATATCCGATTCCAATTTCCAATATTGATTGAATCGAGTTTCATGAGTAACCCTCCTGATGTATGATGTGGTTTCTTACAGACAACCAACAACATAGAGCAATGGATGTACCTAATAAGTAGTTACAAAATTTTAGATACCAATGGAGTTAAATTTTAACACACTTTATTTGTAGTAAAGACGCTTGTTAGTTATACAAATATTTGCTTTTAAATTATGCATACCTACATACATCTCGTCACACCACGTATAAATAAATAAATTGTTTACCTAAATACTTATACTAAATATTTGCACATCACAATGTGATAGACTATGTTAGTCTACTTATACATTTATGAAACATCTTCATATTAGGTCACATTCAAATAAATAAATTTCGCCTGACAGGATTTAAACCTGCAAACTTTCGTCTCAATCCGACGAATGGTCTAACCTTTTATAGCATTTTTAGCTTTGCTAATTTTTTTCTACTAAATTTCCTCTTGCTTTAGGTCACCTATGGAAAGTACCTAATCATCATCGATCACGGACATCCGCAACACCAGGATAATCACATCTACTATAATAACCTTTCAGGATCGAGTATTCCGTATTGGGGTTCCCAATATGTATCCGTTTGGAAATACCGACGTTGATAAGGATTCACAAAGATCGAAAACAAATTTGAGTAAAGTCAAAACGTAACTGGGTACACTGGCTAAACTGAATGTCTTAATTCAGTACTAGCTGACTCGGCGAACTTTGTTCGTTTAGGACTCGATACTCTCTGTCTAACCTGCAGGGAGACTTGCCCTTAATTGCCCATATGTAGTTATGTAAGATGACCTGTAGGTTACTATTTAGATACAGCGTATTTTAACATTGTTTTGTTATCTTTTTATAAGCACGAAAAATGATACGAATTACGATTAAAAGCTTTTTTTCTGATCGGACACTGTTTAAGACTTACAATGGTAAGCCCTATGGGGCTACTTTTGAATCTCGATTTCATGATGATAATTATGTATATAAATTGCATGATACTACCATTTTTTATGAGTACACAATGTCAGGCTGAAAACAAAATTCCCAACAAAGAGGCCGAATAAGCTGTTTGAATTCCGATCCAGTGATAGTTTTACATTACTGTCCAGGCAAGAGAGCTTCTATTGTTTGGTTTGTTTGAAAAAAGATTTTCAGTACATATTTCAATCTTTTGTACAAAGCTCTAGAGCTTTATTACGAATTAAAAGAACTGTATTACTTGCAATTTCGACAAAATACTCGTGAAGAAGTTGTAATTTTTGACTTAATTGATTATAAGGTAAACAAAAAGAGGATCAGGATTATTTAAACAACTCTTGTGTCGCCAATTATAACAGCAATTCTTACTTTATGTAGCTTTTCAAAAATATTTTAATTTTAACACTTTTTCCGATCTTGGGATTTTTTATAATTTTTAAAGAATGAAAAAAATTCATTTGAGTCAGGATTTGAACTTCACTTTTTCTTGATTAAAATCGTCCTTCTCTGTAAAATCTTTCAAGTCTTCAATCGAAGTATTTAGTAGCTCAAATGTTTAGAGCATTTGTTAGCGATATAGGAATGAGTGCAGTGTTAAATCAAAAGGTGGTTTTTCTTCGTGTAAATAGTTTTCTAAAATACCTTTTCTAAAGTTGATACACAAAGTTTTTAGTCTTCAAGAAAACTGGCCCAACATTAGTAAAAAATAAGTATATGATTTGTCGCATACATCACTGAATATGTCTGTTTATCAATCACAGTACACTAATTAACTCATACCTACAAATTCGCATTTAGTATATATTAGCTTCCGCCCGGGACTCCGTCCGCGCGGATGTCGGTCTTCGCGTTTTTTAATTACATATTTGGGTTTGGTATCGATCCAATAACATAGGTATTTACTTTTTCAATATTTTCAATTTGCAGAATTGACCCTTCTACAGATTTATTATATATATAGATATTTAGGTATTAGCTGTCGCCCGCGACTTTGTACCCATGTGAAGCAACTTTTCGCCACATGAGTAAAAATGTTTTTGTGGATAGTGATGGGAATCGAAGATATTCTCGTAGTAAAATGTGTTCTAAATATTAAGCTGATTAAGTAGTAGAAATTGCATGAAAAGTGAACAAACAGTATGACAAAAATTTAAATATTCCTCGTTTTGAGTTCTGTATCTTGCAAAGCTCGTAATTTGTATCTTGTTGTTGTGTATCATGTAATAAAAATCGTTTTAAAAAAATATTCTACTAATGTTATAAATGCGAAAGTTTGTTTGTTTGTTACTCCTTCACGCAAAAACTGCTGAATCATGAAACTGAAACTCATAGAGAGTAATTTTTATTAACGCACAGGGTAGGGTATTTTTATTCCGAAAAAACGTTCAAACGCGGACATGAGTCAGTTTAGTTTTATTATAAGTAAGTTTACATTAAATTTACGACTAGAACTTCAATAGCAAAATCTTTAAAAATTCCCCCAACATCATTGACTTTGTGAAAACTATTTTTACCTGGTACAGGTTTCGGAAGCAGGGCTCAAGGATTTTGTATCCCAAACAGCTGATCGTATGGGCGCACAAAAAGTGTTTCCAACCCTTCAATTATAACCTGTTCTTAAGGTAGACTTGAGGGAGTACAATGGCCGTATATGCTTGTTTTTGTCCGTTTTTCTATAGATCTAAAATCGTAATAGAGACGTATTTGTAGGCTTATAAAAAATACTAAAATAAGTTTTTAACATAGCAACCACTAACTAACCATTAAAGTGAACTATATCTGTTACTAGCGGCCCGCCCCGGCTTCGCACGGTTATGAAATACACAGATAAATCTTCCTCTTCAATCACTTTATCTGTTAATAAACCGCATCAAAATCATCAATCAATCAAGACATAGGGATATAGGGACAAGGTGAAAGAGAAGTTAAAAAAAAATAAGAACCGTGCATCATATTTGTCAAGTAAAGCAACTTTTGGCTACTACATATCTGTATAAATTGTTACATCGAGGGTAGGAGCCCAGTGGCACAGTCTTAATACTACTAGGTAGAATTAGTAATTTAAATTTAAATTAGTAATTTTAAATTATCTTAGTACTAGTAGGTAGAATTCTTAATACTATGCCAGTGGTAGCAGTAGTAGCAGTATACTTTCAAAGTAGGTACTATCCAAGACTATTTACATTATGAACTTCGGCTTTACACTTTTTACACTTTATACTTTTATTTTAGAATTGACTACCCTAATCTATATTTAAGCGAAATGATTAATTATGTGTAATAACAACTCTATATAAACATCTTTAAAATACATTCGGATTTTCGAAGCTTGACAAATATAGCCGAAGCGCATAATTTAAATAGTACTACTATACTATGTTGGGAACTCTATATCAATATACTAAAGATTTATGCCAATAACCATCTCAATCGGTTGAGGATAGTTGCTTATCCGCTCAACTGCTCGCAGCCACTAAATGCCTCTTAAAAAAAAGTGGCCAATGTCAATAATGTACCTATCTGTAAAGATGGATTTCAAGCAATCTAGATAGCTGCGTATCCGCTGGCCTATCCTATACCTAATTGCCATGCTGTCCACAAATATGTTATTGGCAAACGATAACATAAAAATGGATCAAAATATCAATTTTGTACAGCAAGTTTTGGATTGGGATTGATTATTAATATTGGCCGTTAAAAGTAATTTCTAAAATTGGACTCGGATAAAACATACATGGAAGTTCTTCTTCTTATTTTATAAATATGGCTTTCAATCGTTTTCCACGACTTATTTAGCCAATGACAGGTACGGCACTACCACTACATGGAATTAAGACTGTGGCGAACAAATAGTTGTCAGTGAACTAATTCGTTTAGTGGCGCGCCATTGTAGGTAGTACCTATTTTGTATGTACAATTCAGGCCGCATTTTGAAGAAATATATTTTGGACTTAATATTATAAAATTTTAAGATGTGTTTTTTAAGACAATATATAACAGGATTGTCCGAAATAAAAAAGTATCTTCACGCCCATATTCCCAAAGACAAGTAGGCAGGGACACGACCAGGTCACCCACGATTAGTCGAAGACACTAAGTCCCACAATGTGATAGGTGGCAAGCCTATCACCAATTGGGCACATATTTTTATTATGAAATTGGAAATACCACATTTTCTTTTTATTGTCCAATCCGGTATTCGAACCCCGGACCTCATGAAGTCAAGTCCAACACTTGGACCGTTAGACCACAAAGGTGAAAATAAAAATTAATTTGTGAATTTGTATTGTTAACATTTCAAAGAGAAGACTTTTTAAGAGGAAAAATTAAACGGGAAATATTTCGTATAACGCATCAATTTTTTCACGCACAAAGAACATTTTTGTAACTTTTTTTATAAACAAGTAAATGGCCTGCCTTGGTTTTAAAGGTACGAATATGTGATAAAAAGTCAAATGAGGGATTGTTTTTTTTATAATATTGGAAGGCAAACAAGCACTCGGATTTCCTGATGGTAAGAAATTCTCGCTACCTAGAGACAAGAAAGGTGGAAATGGTGCGTTGCCAAACTTGGGCCGGGATGTTAGGCCTCGAGCAAAAGTAAGTTTACCGGCTACCCTCCGAACCATAACTCGTCAACTGGAAGCGTTGACATTACGGAGGCCGGAATAGGTAAGGCGGTGGTACTAATCCGGGCGAGTCGCTGCAAAGCCCCTACCACCTAGTCAGATGTCACGGTAGTAAATTGACCTGGTTGTGCCTCTGCTTTCCTCTTATGTGATATGGGATATGGGCGTGAAGATACTTTTTTTAAATTTTTTATTTTCATTTCAATAAGTCTAGAGGCTGAATAACATAACAGAAGAAAACCTAATATAATTTTGACTCCTTTTTTTAACAAATATTCATTTTCACATTTTGTACTTAATATTGTTTTGTTTAATAATTCTTAGAAAATAAATTGATAAAATACCAACAATTGATAATTTTTTTGTCACAATATAAACATTACAATATTAAGTTTATTCTAGTTTCTAATTATAAAAATGTTGATTTGTAATAATTGTTCTTATCATACAAGGTTAATAGTAATTTATGTAAGTACTATTTATTCATTACTAGCTTCCAGTGTATTGGTTTAGTGTTGGCGTTGACTGTATAAAGTCTTGGGTTCGATTTTCGGGTCGTCCCGACCCGAAAATGATGTTATGATGTTACTTAACATGATGTTTTTTCAATTTTCTAATAAAAACATCTTTGTCCGGGATTGGACATGTGCGCTAGTTTTGCCAGCTATCGCATTGTACCTTCGGCTAATCGTGGGTGTTTTTGTGGTACCTTTTCGATAGTAAAGATACTCACTCGTGGCTTTACGTGTAAAATCTATCTTTATATGTTTTAACTAACTGACCCAGAAAACTTCGTATCGCTTGACATTAATGCTTCGACAGTAGCTTAATCTGTCGGATCCGATGTGAAACATTCCAAAAACAACAACTACTGATTTCGGTGAAGATTTTTAAGTTTGAAAGCTGTGTGATCGGGATGGTTCTTAGCTTCATAACGTGATGTAGGTTTTATCGGGGGCTATTGAACATTAGCAATCTTAGTATTATTTAAAAATATGTCTGCATATAAAACTCATTAACGACCACTGTAGCTTTATTTATGAACAGGTTAACTAACAAAATGCGCTCTTGACCGGATTGTAATTATAGTTAACCTAAGCGGAACATCGGATAACTCTCCCACCAAGTTATGTCGCAATGTCAGTGACTCTGGACGCCTCTTTCAACTGCTCGTCTCTTGTGATTGGCAATTAATTTTGTCGTAATAAAGGAAAGTAATCAAACAGACGTTTGTTTTTGAAGTTATACTTCTTTTGACGCGTTAGGAAAAAATGATGAGGGTAAATTTTTAATATGCGCGCGCACACCGTCTCGAAAAACCGACATGATGAAGTTAGCTATAGATAACATTTTAGTTTTTCAAAAAAAGGTACCAACAAAGTAAAAGTAAGGACATCTACGTATGTTTGCGTGAGAACTGGCAACTGTATTCACAATATTTCTTTATTTCTATGGTTAGTGTCATTTTGTCTACAAATGTAAAATAAGGCAAAAGATAAAATTTTTAAAAAGATTTTTATCTTATTACGCCGAAGAAGTATAACTTCTAACACGTGTACATATGTACACACACATTTTTTTTATTATTGTGGTGATAAGAAATACACTTCGCCTACACACACTAAAGATTTTAAGTGTGCGATGCAGACCAGAGGCTTTTGTTTGTAAATCTCGAGCTTCTTAAGTAAATTACCTCCCCTATATATTTGAACATGACTATGTCGAGAACTGACGCTATAACGGTAGCAAAACGTAATTCAATTGATTCTAGACGGGACTAATGGAATAGATGTGCGATGGGATCGTCTCAATAGTCAGTGGTTGAAATAAATATCCGAAAATGTGAAAAACAGTAATAAGAGTGATTATTTCAAATCAAAAATACACTTAAACTACTTCTGATTTTAATTAATAACACAGTTTCTAAATTATTATAACGGAACTAATTTTATATTTGTATTAGACAAGTAGCAAACTCTAGGCGACGTATACTAACACCAGGGTTTCTCAAACTTTTAAGATAACGGAACACCCCCCAAAATTACAAAACACAATGCGGTAAATATGTCGGCAGGATTAAATATTTTATAACACTTTAAAACAAATCAGTAAACGGTTTTCATTTCATTTCAAATATAATTTTTGTTACGCTAATAAATATCAAATGGCTACAAATCATTTAAACCGTAATTTATTTCAGAATAATACCTTTACTTCATATTTAAATTTAAACACATTTTCATTTGATATTTCATTTCAATATTATTGAATAGGACAAAAGAGCAAACAACTACATGGTTGTCCTGACGGTAAGAGACATATTTTGTAGCATGAAGACATCATAGCTGTTATTGGGTGCTGTGTGGTCGGGGTATTAGGTTTAATGTACTCATATACAACCCTACCTTGATGATCGGGAAGGATTTAATTTTATTTTAATGTATGTAATGAAATATAATTTTTATTTTATTTATTATTTATTTTACACTTTATTGTATATGTAATAGAGATCGACAGCGAGAGAATACAAATATAAATAGAAAAGGCGAGCTTATCTCTATCAAGAGATATCTTACAGCTAACCTAACATAGAGAAAAAACAACAAAAAATAAAAGCGACAGACAGACAGATGTAAGCTTAAGATTAAAGAAAAAAAAAGAAGTTATTTTTATAACTACTCTAAATATATATATTGCTAATAATAAAAAATTATATAAATGTTATAACTACTAGTATTTAAGTAATAACAACGAGTGTTACCATTATGGACTAGAGAGTAAAAATTAACTGGAAACGCTTTTTCAGATATTTTTAGCATTAGGATTAAAGAGAACGTAAAAAAGGAAACACAAAAGATGAATGATTCTGCGCTGATTGAGGGAATTTAGTGCTGTATTAATATTTACTCTCCTAAATTCCTTCTCTACCTAACACTAATAAATAATTTCGCTAAACTCTTATGATTGAATGGGAGGTTCCACGGAATTCACTTTAGAAACCGCTGTTCTACATTATTATTGTAAAGAGGAATTATTTGATTGTTGTTTGACTTAGGAATTGCTGGCTGTTTAGTAGGTATGATTTCAGAAAACTAACAATGTTGCAAACAAAACTAATTTTAGAAACAAACGTAGCCTCGCCTCTGTGGTCTAGTGGTCCGGCTGTTGGACTTGACTGCATGAGGTCCCGGGTTCGAATCCTAGGTCGGCCAACAAAAAGAAAATTGGATTTTTCCAATTTTCTAATAAAAAAATGTTGTTCGGGATTGGAAATGTGCCCGGTTGGCGATAGGCTTGCAACCTATCACATTGTGGAACTTAGTGTCTTCGGCTAGTCGTGGGTGCCCTGGTTGTACCTCTGCCTACGTAAAATACAGATAGGCATATGTTGAACGATATTAAACGTGCTTCTAATTTCCACAGATATTCGACTACGTGATTAATTAAAGTACGTGCTCTTTCTTTGTAACATATGTGGTAAAACTACATATCTACATGTAAGGTATTAGGAAAGACATGGTCACGTGTCGCACGTATAAAATTGCTTTATATCAAACCTAAAATTGCTTCGACTGGTCAAGGATTGGCGTAACCGCTTCACGATACGGGCAAAGAGGCAAGGGTTTAATACCCGACTGAGGTCGATATTTGGAAGAGATAAAAAGTAGAGCGAGAAGAGCGTATTCTTAAAGCGCTAAAATCAAATTAACAAACCTTTTCCAGTTTAAATGATAGCGAACGAGCAGGCAGTAAGAGATAGCCGTCGCCCATAGACACCGTAGATGTTACTGGTATGCTTATAATCTTAAATCACGTATGCAAGTCTACTGTCTACACTACCCTCCACCACGAAACATGACAATAGCGAGTTGAAGTTATGGTGGCAGGAATATGTAAGACGTTATGAATAGCTGCAGCACATCACTATATCACCTTATGATACCTAACTGCTGTAATAAAATAATCCAGTAACATTAGCGGGAGATGTGGTTGTCACATATCAATACCAGCATTTTTAACAGAAAAAAAAATAATGACGTTTTTTTGAAATACGCCTGCAGTGTTGCTAGACCTAAGGGCCTAAAATTATATACAAAAATAACAGATTTTATGTTTTTTTAAGATACTGTAAAATAATTAAAAATCGCTGAAAAATCATTGATCGTTAAAGACCTAAACCTCAAAGCTTAATTTAATTTTAATAAGTTTTGACATATATCTATAATATAAAAATGAATGGCTAAATGTGTTGGTAAGCGCATAACTCTCGAACGACTCAACTGATTTGGCTAATTCTTCTTTTGTTGTATTAGTAATTGTCAGAAGAAGGTTCATAAGAAGAGAAAACCCGGGAAAGTTGCAGGGAAGATGGGAAAAACAATACTTTATTTTCCCCATACAAACTGAACGGGTGCAACGAAGTTCGCCGGAACAGCTAGTAATATATGTAAATTACATGGCACCTTACGTTGTAATTTTATAACTCAAGAACGGGCTCACCTATCTAAACCAAATGTTCAGACTTTTTTCGGACTATTTAGTAAATCGTTTATGTGAAGTTTGCATAAAATCGGTCCGGCGGTTCTTCATTTAACACATTTTTTGTAACAAATAAATTAAAAAAATGGCGGATCACTTTCTTAACGGGTATTTTTCAGTCCAATTCAAACTTTTTTCAGATCACAGCACAATCCTCGCTGTGATATTAAAACTTTTTGAAGTTATACTTCTTTTGGCGCGTTAGGAAAAAATGATGAGGCTAAATTTTTACGATGCGCGCGCACACCGTCACGAAAAACCGACATGATGAAGTTAGCTATAGATAACATTTTAGTTTTTCAAAAAAAGGTACTAACAAAGTAAAAGTAATTTCTATGGTTAGTGTCATTTTGTCTACAAATGTAAAATAGGACAAAAGATAAAATTTTTAAAAAGATTTTTATCTTATTACGCCGAAGAAGTATAACTTCTAACGCGTGTACATAAGTACACACACAATTTTTTTTTCAGTTGTTTTTTATTTTGTTGTGTTATGTCATTCATACGGTCATATACGTAGCGAAGCGCATACCGGGCTGCTAATCTCAGCTAGTCAAATATATAAAATTCTCATGTCACGGTGTGCGTGGCTGAACTCCTCCGAAACGGCTAGACCGATTTTCGTGAAATCTTGTGAGCATATTGACTAGGTCTGGGAATCGGCCAACATCTATTTTTCTTACTTCTAAGTGACAAGAGCGACTCAGTCCAATTTTTTCAATTTTTAACTAAAATCACGTAAAAAAAGTAACAGAACGACGTCTGCCGGGTCAGCTAGTCTATATATATATATATATATATATAAATCACCATTTCATGTGATCATCGCATTACGCCTGAACGGATGCCAACATGACTGATCTTTGTTTATTTTGCTTAGGTTATTTTGATTTTTCTAAGTAATTAGACCGCCTCGTTGGTAGAGTGACTAGTGTGCACGCCTAATTACATTTACACGCACAGCGAGGTTCGGGTTCGGTTCCCGACGGGGGCATACATTTGTGTGATGAACATTTAGATGTCTGCATTTCCGGGTCTGGGTGTTTATTTATTCTGGTATCTATTTAAGTATATCTATGTATTAGAACCGTTGACTAACACCCATAACACAAACATGTAATTTGCTTTCTTTGGGGTTAGATTCAATTTGTGAAACTTGAACAGGGACATTTATTACATTTATTATTTAGGTAATCTTATTCAGTTAAAATTTGTTTCTGAAAATGTTTTATTATAAACTAATAAGTCGTTTGTGTTATTATTGAAAACAGCATCAATCAATTAAGTTAGTAGAGTCTCATAACTATTTTCTTATTGGTTTTAATAATTTATATTCAAAATATAATGTCATAATGTACCACCTATTATTTACATATTCTATTAACTTATTTAATGTAATTGTTATTCAAACCTACCTTAAAAATACCATATAACTAACAAATAATTATTCAAATAAAC
>NJDD01005526.1:114758-148186 GCA_002245505.1 Calephelis nemesis
AATACAGCGCTGCGTCTGCGGGACTTCTTTCGTGAAATGGACTCTATATAATCCTCTTCCTAAATGTTTGTATGGAAAGGCAAACAAATATTGTCTCTCAAGGCTAAGAGCTCAATTTTTCTTATTTTGTACATTTGTGTAAATTTTTGGTTTGAAAATTCAACCATTTACTTAGTTTTGACAGCAGGTAAAAATACATTACAACAATACAAGTAATAGAGACGGCTACAGTGCAGTGCCTCTCACTTATCTGTTCAGTAAACATCACTGGTATGACATTTAGTATATCTGATTGAGAATTTTATTCAAAAAATTGCTATAATAATAACAAAATTATAAAAAAAAATTGTGGGAATGATTTTCGGTGTTCACACTTTAGAAACTGTGTTCAGAAATTATGTTTCACAAAATAGAGGTTAAGTTTTTGAAAAGTGAACAAGTAAGTTGGTAGCACTGTACATATATTAATTTGACAACTATCAAAAATTAAAATGGATGAATTAAGGATCTATGCTATTCGCATTTTTAAAATATATCATTTAACCACGAAATAAACTCCCGGACGAAACCTAAGTAGAAAGAACGGTACAAAGCTTAAAATAAGCCACGCCGTATCGTTAAATACGATCTGGCCAGTGAGATATAAAATTAAAGAATGTGCGGCTTAAAAATAAGGTCACAGCCAAGCCCGGAACCACGTAACGGTATTGGTTACAAAATCGCGTCAAGAATTATTTTCACGTGCGCGGCGCCACTCGGACCGTTAGTTGGGTGATGCCGTCCCACTGGCAGATAACCTCATCGTCCACTTGTTCTCCTAAGTAGAACACTTGTATAACATTAACACAAAAAATAATAACAAGCGAGACGAGCGTAGCTACTGAATGATCGTCACCACGCTGTGAAACAGCGTTTGCTGTGGTTATACTTATCACTAAATAGTATAAAAAAAGTTGCTTCTTCATTCCCTATGTCCCTTTGTATGGTTAAATCTTAAAAACTGCGCAACGGATTTTAAAGCTTTTTTTAATAGATAAAACGATTGAAGAGGAAGGTGTATATGAGCCGCTAGTGATGAATATTATAAAATTCTAGCGCTGCGCAACTTAAGATTGTTTCGAATATACAACTGTATTATTTATAATTACAAGAGAGCTTACCTCCACATAATACGAGTATATACAGCATATGACTTATATATTTGTTGGTCGTAATAAATGATGAAGGAGTAGTAAAAGCCTTGATCGATACAAAATAACCAACTCCAAAGGGCCAAAATGACATTTTAATGTAGGTTATAAAGTTACATAAACGTTTGATAGACTTTCTTATTTGCAAGCCTCGCCTTTCGATAGTCGAGGTCGTGAAGGGGCCTGTTGCGGCGAAGCTGTCGACTGTTGTCGCTGCGCACGCGCACGCCGTCGGTACCGAGCGTGAAAGTGCCACTCGATGGTAGCTGCCGTTTACCGTTTTAGCCTCACTCACTTTTACACTTTACGGTACTTGCACTATTATGGCTGTAACACTATTTACAAATTCACTGTCATCAAAATATTCACAGATTATGAATGAGTATTATGTAACTGTTAAAATTGCGTGACTAAAATCTAATATCGGCTCGTGCAAGAAATTATATAAGTTTAACCATAGTTTTTGCTACATGACCTCTGCTTTGATTAGGTGTAATTTCCCTGACAACTAAATGAAAAGTTACAGTTTTTAGTGCATGAAACGTAACCAATGCGAACAATAATTAACAGCTCCACCAATCTAACCAAAGAAAGTGTTACAATTGAGTATGAATAAATAATTAGCTTCTGTATACTACTACACGTGTTGATAAATATCGTGACATAATGGAAATTAATTTTAAATACGATTTTATAATCACGATATCAACAAACCGGAAAAAGCAAAGTTGAATTCGACTCTACCTAGTATTTAGCAAATATATCTAGTATTTATACTAGTATTTTACACGAGTACTTTATATGTACTAGTATTTATTCTGGTGTTGTATAATGGTATCTAGTGTTTTATTTAGCTGTATTACCTTGACACCGCAAATAGGTGCAGATAAAAAAGAGATTGCGACGTCAAGTTCCAATAAACTTTAGAGGACACGACGTCATTACTGTAATTGTTCAAAAAACTTCTCTGCAGCACGTATTTGTAAATTCTGTTTGATCAAAGATAGTTAACAAATAATTAGTTAGCTAAGTACAGAAACAGTTAATAAATTCTGACCATGGCCTTTAAATATAGGTCACTTAATTCACGCAAAGAGGTAACAGCTACTCTATCGATTATTAAGCAAAATTGAATTAGAATTACAAAATCATTATCTCGGCAACACAATAAAACATTTAAAGCTACAGACTTTCGCGTCCTCAGTAAATTGCAATACTTCAGTTGAATTAGAATTGCAAAATCATTATTATCTTGAAAACAAAAAAAAGGGCAACATTCTGACTTTCGTATCCTTAGTGAATTCTAATGATACAATTAATTAGAATTACAAAACCATTATTCTATACATAGGACAACCAAAAAATCATTTGAACGAGCAATATTCTAGTCTTTTTTTTTATAACATTGTAAGGCAAACAAGCAGACGCATTTCCTGATGGTAAGAAATTCCCGCCGCCTAGAGACACCAAAGGTGGTAATGGTGCGTTGCCAACCAGAGGTCGAGATGTTAGACATCGAGCAAAAGTAAGACCGGCTATCTTACCCTCCGAACCGGAACACGTCATTACGTTATGGCGGCAGGAATATGTAAGCGGTGTAACCAATCCGGATGAGTCGCTGCGAACCTCTACCACCTAGTCGGATGTCACGGTGTTAGTGACGGCAAACCTATGCTCGCCTTTTACGAGCCGTCTTGCAGGAAGGCAGATTTTGCTTTGTAAATTTTGATTCTTACTACAATTTTATTAAAGCTTAAAGCGTAGCGAAACCACCATTAACCATAGTATATCTTTCATAATTGAGGAACTGATGGGAAGAGAAAACGTCCGACGATGGCATTGATTTGCTGTGCTTTTATCTAATGTCTATAGGCACGTTTTACTGGTACGGTCAGTAAAAACATCCTTGCATCACGACATAGTAAAAAACACAGTCGCTTTCTCTGTCTTATGTCTCTTTGTATGCTTAAATCTTTAAAACTACGCAACGGATTTTGATGTGGTTTTTTTGATAGATAAAGTGATTGAAGAAAAAGGTTTATATGTATATTTTATACCCGTGTGAAGCCAGGTCGGGTCGCTAGTAATTTATAATGCTTTAGGACTTTTGACTAAACATGTTTACATAAATAAAAAAAAACAATTAAAAATACACCAGCTATTTCGACAAGTTAATAAAAATAAATAAAAGTAAATGATTACCGTCGGTGCTTACCATTTTATAATTATTTTGCATAATTATTACTTAATAATAAACAACGTTCAAGGCTAGCAATGGGTGCATAGTTTTTGACCTACCGTAATATTTACCAAAAATTATTTTCTAGTGATAAGTTATCGCCGCTCGTAGGGCCCTGCCACAACAAAATTAATGTTAATTATATAATTTATTAATTACATTCGTTAATTTTAATTTTACGACTTTCATAAGACCATTACATATAATTACAAAATGTTTGTAAATTGAATCTTTTTGGTAATACAGTAGGTATATTTTATAGCAAGTTAATAAAAATATACAATGGTTTTGATTTGCCCTATACATTTACATGACAAATTCGCCCTTGGGTCCAATATGAAGCATAATTAGTAGGCTTGAACGTCTGCATAATTTGGGGCACCTCTACTCCTTGACCTTCCTTCGTAATGTTTAAACTTCTTTGCTACATAAAAACTCTTTCTCTTGTACTCTACTGATAGTCAAAGTAGATTCAAATATACTGTTTACAGCAACCTTGATGAGATACAAGTGACAATCCTTGTTCGAAGTTCTCATTTTATCTTCATCGTTATGCACATACCACATGTCACAACCCTGACAAAATGCTTTGCATTTTTTTGTTTAGTTTGGCAATGGTCAATAAGACTATTTTGCCTAATTTTTTTTTGTTTTCAAAATAGTTATTACTTTACTGGAATCTCCATAAAAAGGCTATGGTGAACAATGTGTTACAAACTTCAAGATTTCATAACCGTTGTGACGTTGGTGCGCACCTAGTGACACTGTTCTAAATAAATCAAGGTTGATAAGATACTGTTGTTAGCTGATTTGTTAAGCAAGGTATCGCAGGGCTGTCAAGAGGCTGATAGTGGGTCACAATGTTAGTCAACAGGATATGGGCTAAATGTGCGTGGAATTTTCTCATTTCAGTTTCAAAATCCATTAACATTTGTCAACATTAAATTTAACAGTAACTGTATCATAACTGTCACCTTAATATAATTTATATTGGTCTTAAGATAATGATTACCAAACACTTAAAGTTATATACGTCGAATTTATGAAGGTCTATACGTGAATGTAAATCTATATAAACATGTATATAACTATAAACATGTATATAAATATAACTCAAAAAAACATAAAATAAAAAACACAATATTATACAATATTAGCGTAAATCAGCGTGAGTAAAAAACATATGTAACATTTCCGCCATTTTAAAACAGTAACAGTATCTAGCGTTAAAATGGCTGACATTTTTAATTTGATTATAGTCGTAATACTGCCAAAACAAGACTGCAGACCAAACTGTGTAATAAAATGGTTCGGCTAATGTTCTCGACCTACTTTAAATAAAACAACAAGATGATTGACCATCTAATGAAGTCAGAGAACCGTTGTATTTATAAAGTTCTGTTTTAATAAACTTAAACCTGAAAGAGTTTTTTTATATTTTTCCCCGTGTTGGTCCGGGCTCCTTTGCAGAATGGACCATCTGACTACCTGCCCAGCAGCTCGTGAAAGGCGAGCATTGGCTTACAGTCACTAACACCGTGACATCTAACTAGGTGGTAAAGTTTCGCAGCGACTCACCCGGATTGGTACCACCGCCTTACCTACTTATTCCTGCCGCAATAACGTCATGACGTATTCCGGTTCGTAGAGTAAGGTAGCCGGTAAATTTACTTTTGCTCGAGGCCTAACATCCCGGCCTCAGGTTGGCAACGTACCATTACCACCTTTGGTGTCTCTAGGCTGCGTGACTTGACTTTTGCTTTTCACAGCCGTGGCGGATGAGTGCTGTGCAGCAACTTACCCGAGTAGGGTTTTACCGCCTTATCTACTCCTGTCGTCGTAATCACTGTCATGTTTCGATTCGGGGGTAGGGTAGCCGGTATACTTGCATAATAGGCTATCAGACTTGCATCTGTATCATCTATGGTATATTTTGTCTATTACCCTCAGTCATGTACTTGTTCGGTAACTTGTAAGAGATGAAAAAAAATCATTTACATTTTCTGTTACATCATGCATCGATATCTACAGGAAGCATATTATATTCCTTTACATGAATATTATTGTTTCTTTACCTGTTAAACTGTGCTATAAATTCGATATTAATTTTCAATCAAACTAATATTTATGGAACAATTTTAACAGTGTTATGTATTAAAATGATATTGCTTTCAATGTTTTTGTTAATTATTATTCTGGTTTATAATAAGATAATATTATCTTTAAAGTTCTGAAAATCTAGGTTTAGATACGGTGTAGTTTTTGATAAATAAGGTAAAATTTAATCAAACCTTGAAATTGTTTTATTTAATTACAGAATAAACATATATGGTTCAATATTAAAATATTTTAATTGCGCATTGTGATGGCACAGGTTCAGAAATATTTTATTTTAGTAATTTAAATTTAGAATAAAAGTTTACAAACACAGGTTGGTATTATTGTTTTTGTAATAACTTCTTAAAACTTAAATTCCGACACATTTTTTTAAACATTTCTATCAATATCAATAAGTACAAACAAAAACTGCCTTTTAGCCAAATTAGCGATCTCTTCCAGGATACCAGAATCCAAATTCCAGATGTATAAGTAAAAATAAATTACTTTACTTTACTAAATAAATTACTTATTAAAATTATAAGTAAATAATGTGGAAAGAATGACAGTTGAAAGATTGACAAAGCAGATGTACAATGCGAATGTGGATGGATGTACTTAGGTACGCAAGGAGACCAAGGTTGATATTCCACGATCAGATCAATCGGATATTATCCGAGGGTGGTGTAAAGAGTCTCCGAAACCGGCGTGTTTGTATGAAAAGGGTAATAAACGTCAAGGAAGCCAGACAGGTTTGTCAGGATCGTGAGGTCTGGCACTCGATACTGTCTGCCTGCCGGCCCCGTAAAGTACTTGGCGTGAAGATATGTGTTTATGTAAAAATAAATAAATCCGCGTAGTTCTGGTACTAATTACTATTCATAAATATATGACCTACAACAACACGGAAAGTAAATTTTGTGGCCAGTTAGTTTTTTGTTAGTAACAATGTTGTCCTCCCACAGCCGCGGCGAAGGCGAGGCCGGCCCTTTGTGGGTGACCTCGCAGCTCGCCTTGAAATAGTTTCATGATTTTGCTTCTCTTGTCTAAATACTCGGAAAAACTAATAATAAATCTCAGCTGGATTTGTGACATGACATCAATACTGCTTGTTACTATGCGAAATATCAAATAACATGATTATTGTATTCCGATAGGTGTATAATTTGTCTAAACATTTTCACTATCATATTTCCGGAGATGATTTAATGGTAAAAAAATTGGATAGAAAAAAAGCACGGATAATTTAAGAAACTGTATTTTTATGAAAAGATCACCAAAATATTTTTGTTTCTCTAAGAAAAATCTACTGCTTAGCAACAAAAATAAAACAAGAAAAATATCTGGCTTCGAAAATCAAACGTCAAAAATATAATATAAATGTAAACTATTGATAAACTGCATCTGTGGTCTAAAGGTCAGACCACTGTTAGCGTTGACTATATGAGTGTTCGAATCCTGGGTCGGACAACATGTTTTTGTTGTCAAATCAAAATTTGACAACAAAAATAAAAATGTTATTTTTTTCAATTTTCTAATGAAAACAACTTTTCCAGGGAATGTGAAAAATCATAACAGCCATTAGAGTTAATTTAACACTTCTTCCGTTCATAAATAAATTGATTAACAACAAGATTTTTTTCTTGAAATCGCAATAAAAGATATTGATATGATTTTAATCATCTGTTAGTATCAATTTATAATGTTGGAAAAATGTTTTCTGTTTTTATTTTTATTTTTTCAAAATTTTGTGCACTACCCCATACGTACATCGGTACTGTCGACAAAAACATGTCATCGTTACCCAGGGTAAACTGGGAGAACATCCGCATTAAGTTCGCCTTTTACATTTTTTTTAGTGGAATAAAAAGTTAAAATAAATCATTAAATGAGTGAAATACAATATGAGCAAAATCCAATTTACAATAAATAACTATAATTGCTAACTGATCTTAGAAATTGCCATAAATCATAGAACAGTGTACATATAGATAAATTAATTGTGTCATGGTTATGTTCATCACATTCCGTCACGCGTGTTGAAATAAACGCACTAGATAAACTTAAAAATTTCAGCGTTCAAATGCTAAGTATAATTTTTATACTTTATTATGTTTGTACAAAAATCTTCGTAACTATGAATTAACAGGTTTGTTTCTCAGAAGTTTAGTTAAATTATGAATAAATATGATTTAAGTTTTTTAATAATTTACATAAACTATAAAATAATGTAGGTTTTTATGTTCTTCAAAAAAAATTTAAAAATATCTTGCTTGCTTTTAGAACTTTTTAGAATATTTAGAGCATGCTTAACATTTGGTAAATTCTTTCGTAGTCATATTAAAACAATTATAGTATTTCAGCTTTGTAACTAAATGTTATTAAATAGTAGTATTGTATTTATAAGTTTCGTATTAATTCTAGAAAGAATAGACAACAAAATGTCGTCGAAAACAAAGAACTGGTTTATTTTTGGCATTTGGCGTCACGCACGAAATCGTAGGCTGAGTCAAATAAGAAAAATAACTAGTTTTCGACATAACTGTAATATGAAAAACCGTTAAGGCAATATTATTTCTAACACAATATAAACTTTATTAGCTTTAACATCTGTTCTTTATATATAAGTTAATATGCTAAGTCTATCAACTAATAATTGTTATATTGGTATAGTTTACCAAATTATTATACTCTGCCCCAATTTTTAGGATGTACAAGAATGTTATATATATGATTATTTTTATCACGAAGACAGCCGTATACTTGTACAGTCTTTTGTTATCTATGTGTCTAAATTAAAAAAAAGATGAGCACGTATTGAGTATTTGCTATACATACATAATACGTGCTCATATTTTATTATTTAAGCACAGGTTAACTACAAATTCTTTGAAATACAAAAAATATTAGCTCAATATGGGAATAAGCGACCAATCATTTGCAGTTAAACTTATTTCCTTCAGCAAATTTCATACTAACTTAAGAAAAGTTAGTTTCAACATGAAAATATTCTGTAATAATCAGAAGACCTTCAATTTTATAAACAATGAATCCTGAAGTGTTAAAGGTAAAGGTTACATGATTCACAAGTCAACGTGACACAGATGTGACACGTATACACCGGTGACGCGAATGACGTGACTTAATACGTAAACACTGCACTCTGCAACTCTACTATAGTAGAAGATCCGAACCTACATCCACCTACACCGAACTGACAAACGAATGAAACATATTTTATAATAAATTTTGTATGTTAGAATTCATATTACAAATGGGTTGCTTAAAAAACCTGCATAGAATATGTTGTTTATTTTTCAAAAAGTGAGTTTCTCTTTTTTCTTATTTTTTTCTGCATGCAACTAAATATAGGTACGTGTTCGCAATAAAACAACCTTGTGTTGCAAACTTTTGCTACTATGCAATCAATTGGATGTAACATCGATGTACCTGTTTATACCTGGCAACCCAGGCGATCCAACTTCTTCACAGTTTATACGTCTTATAATTTAGATCGGGATAAAATTTTCTTATTATTTTTATAAAAATTTTATTATTAAAAAACATTCTGTCTACGATTATTTAGGTTAGGTACCTAGTTTTAACATATTTTCTAATATACTAAATTCATGATGAAATGTGTTTCGTCCTATTGTCAGTTGGGTGAAGGTCGACTTATGTTCGGATCTTAGATCATAAGAGATCAAGTTATAATTGCAAGCATCAAGGCGTGCGGTGCGCGGGCCTCTCTGACACAGTGGCCCACTGACCCAGAAACGCTGATATTGAACCGGCGACGCACAACCCGCATTCAAAACCCGACCTCCACTTGTTTTTCCTCGTGACATAAAGGCTAATTTGACATTTTTTTGTTACAAGGGAATCCTTTAAGGGAGTTTTAATTGCAAGTGCACTTGTAAGATCAAAACCGCCGATTACAGTCTAATACCCGGTTCGTATAGTTCAAAAGAAGAGTGATTTTGATTACGGATGGTAGTTTTTGTACAATTAGTAAGATTGCTAACAACGGTTGTTTTCGACAATTAATTTTGATTTTTTTTTGCAAATATGAGTAACGCTGCGTTACTTTTGATCAAACAAAGAATGATGAAACTTTCGGATTACGTTTCGCTGATTAAAGGAACCGGGTGTATGACAAAAATAAAATGAAATTTGGTTTAGCCTATGTATAAATATATTATTAATATTCGATTTTTAAAAACCAGAAATTTATGAAATTTACTGTTTTTTTTTTGTTGCATAAAATACTTTTTCCCATTTCAATGAACGTTCCACTTTCAATTAGATTTTTCAAAATTTAAACAGATTGAAAAACAAAATTACCTAAACCACCAAAAAAATCAAGTGCTGTAAAATGCTTTCTTAGGCTTTTTTGAACTAATCTAAATTTAGTAAGACCAACCTTTCATTTACCAAACAAACTAAAGTTGCAAAATTTTTAAGATTTACTCCAAATATCTCAAACAAAATATCGACATTTTTTTAATTTTTCATGTCACAAAATTAACGAAAATCTTACAAAACTAGCTAAAAATTAATCTACAAAGTCAATGCAAATTTCTATGTAGGTCAGTAATAATCTTTTGTATCTATTAAATGTTAGATAGCATATTAATTAAATAGAAGATATAAGGGATTGGCAATATCTATCGAGGTCAAGCTATAACGGCATATTGGCAGTATGGCATGTATGGTTAGGTACAGGTTCCTTGTATCGGATCAACTAGTGAATCCAGGCGGGTCCGGTTTTGGGTCACAGTGGGTCACGACGCCTGCGTAATCTGTACCCAAACCTCAAATGTATTTAAAACCCGAGGCTTAATAATAGAGAGGCGACCGTACACTTCGGTATTCCAAGGTAAATCGTTCACTTTTCTAAGCGTAGCACGTAAAAGATGCGATATAGTATGTGTAGGTGTGGTGTTGAAAGAATCGTTCGCGTCCTTGTTCAGATTTCTCATTCAATTACGTAAATACTACGGTCTCGTGCACTTTTTCGTTTACGCTCATTTTATAGGATACCTACGTACGCGTAACTAATGTAGCGCCTACGAAAGCCTGTGACGTCATCCCGTGCCTACGCTGCCTACGCGATGTGACGTAGGACGAGAAAACGCGGTGACTTCTATGTGACGTCATATCAATCGAAAACGATGAATCATTTAGATTAATAACCTAGGCCTTGTAATCATTAAAAACTTGCATCACTGTTGACACTACGCAACAGTTTCCTGACGGCGTTGACCTACATGCTCAAATGGTTTTATTGTATTCGTAAAAATACTTGCAACATTTAAATGTCAATTTTTTAGGTAATAAAACAACTGGCAATAAATTGCAGCTATTATTTCAACTCTAATAACATTAATTACTCGTTAATGAAACCTTTCAAATAAATGTCATTTTCAATAAGGTTTAAGGATATGAGATCCTTTTATTTTTATTTTTCGTAGATACAAACGTGTAATGTTCGTATTTGTTTACAGAGCGTGATAAAATTTTATTAACGTTTACTGATTATTAAGGTACAAGAAGGATAAATCCCTTTCCTAAAGATGTATAGGGGTCCGTTTGGTTGGGGTATGTGGTCAATGCTGTTATTCAGCAGAGTTTCCCCGTTAATCCCAGTAAAGTATTTTAAGACTTACTTAGCTTCTTCTTTATTTGTAATTTTCATATACTATGGTTTATTAAGAGGAAATAATGTCTATTTGTAATGGATCGACTCAAAGATTGCTTAAGCGGTTTAAGCCTAACAATTTTTCTAACAAAAGATTGCCTAAAGCTATGTTACATCAACGACTTAAGGAGACCAAACTACAGGCACATGCAAGAAAACAATTTGTAAATAATAACTTTGGTTTAAATACACATGTATACAAGAATTATTATCAACAATGTATTTAACTATTTCGAAACCAAACCGAAAAGCTGGTTAGTCTAGTTACGTCGCTGTTATAAGTCCTAACCTAAAAATAGAGCAGACATTATAGCCGGGACGTCGGAGAGATCGTGACCTAAGTATTTATGTGCCAAGTAGGTCACATAGTACACATATCCTGTGTGTAGTCTTAATAGTGTGAACCTAGGGCAATATTTAGGTACTCGGTTACTCGTTTGGTACTTAGTTCGCGTAGATTTGACTTAGAACATTATAAATATGTGTGTGTGTGTGTGTGTGTTTTCGCATATGCCAATAAAAATGAATTTTTACAAATATATTTGGTAAGGACACAGGCTATTGTTTATCCTGATATCGATTCTAATACGTGATCGAAGCCACATGTAAAGATTAATGCAGTAATAAATAGTAATTTATGTATTAGTATTTTTAACAGATAGCTCTTGCTTTAATAGTTAAAAATTAGTTGTATAGATTTTGAAATATTGGCATTGGTTTTTAAGTAGGTGGGTTTGTAAATTTAACTTCGCCAATGGATGAGAAAGTCATGAAAATATTGACAATAATCGAAGATAATTGATGTGGTAACAAACTTCCTAAACTTCCAGTCCATGCCGATGTACGTTTTTTTGTTTTGTTTGTTACTTTTTTTTTGTTTTTCAAAGATATTGAAAGGCAAACATTTTTTCCTGATGGTTAGAAATTCAAGCCACCTAGAGACACCAAAGGTGGTAATGGTACGTTGCCAACCTGTGGTCGGGATGTTAGGCGTCTAGCAAAAGTAAGTTTTACGGCTATCTTATCTTCCGAACCGGAACACGTCAACGCCAAGTATAACTGAAGTTATGGCGGCAGGAATAGGCAAGGCGGTGGTACCATTCCGGACGAGTCGTGGCGAAACTCTGTCACCTAGTGCATACATATGACATTACAAATAAAGCGACGAAAGTGATTTTATAAAAAGCGACGAAAGTGATTTTATAACAGTTTGCATTTGGCCAACGTGACAGGTATGTAGGTCACGAAATACAGAGCAAGGTTGAGTTGCAATTGGTCAGGGTGGATTGTGCGCCTACCGCCTTTGTAATCAATTTACCGTGTGCTTATTACAAGGCTAATATATTGATAACGAATGGAAACATTTTATAATGTCACTTAATCCATTTAGAACTTCAAAAGGTAACTTGGTTGAACCAGTTGTCAATAAGTTGGGTATAGAAAAGAACTTAGTCAAAGAAGATTGTTTTTATATAAATGACTAGCTGCCCCGGCGAACATTGTTCGACCCGTCCAGCTTGTATAGGAAAAATTAAGTTTTTTCTAATTTTCTTGCAGACGATGTCGATCAAACTGATCTTATGTCCATCTTCTGGTATTAAGCTACCTCTCCATTCGTTTTCAGCCTAATGGGTTTAGCCGTTCTAGAGTTATAAAGGGTGTAACTGACAATATTTTTTAAATATGTAGATATAGAATCTATCCGCAATTTCACCTGCAAGCCAATTTATAGTAAATCTTTATAAATTGAAACTATGTTACTTTGAAAGGTCATTTAAGTCCATTTCGTAGTTTTTGGGTGTAGAACAGTAAACAATAATCTACACTTATAAAATAACATTTCCTGACTGACTGATTTATCATCACCGAGCGAAAACTGTTATAGTTACAGCCATGAAACTTTATAAGTAGGGTCGATTTATTGTGTAGGTAGACAACCGCTAAGAAAGGAATTTCTGAAATTCTACCCCTAAGGGGGTGGAAAAGCGGTTGAAAGTTTGTTTGAAAGTCCTTATTAATGGGCTATAATCAATAAATATATAAGCCGCGATCAGCTAGTGTGTGTTAATATGTTTAATATGACTTTTATTAAAGACATACATATTTTAATTTGACAGCTCTCAGAAGAAAATAACTGGTTGGAAGTGTAGTTGGATTAATTTTGACGACCTCACTCAAAGTTTTCTCGGTAATCAAGAAAACGATGAAAGTGACCTTATAACACCGTTTGCATTTGGCCAGCGTGATATGTAGGTCACGGAATTTCAGAGCAAGGTTGCGTTGCAATCGGCCAGGGTAGGTTGCGTGCTACCTCCGCTGTATCCGCTTTGCAACCACCGTTTGTATTCACTAATCATACAAGGCCACACGCTTCGTGCCAATCGATTGGCTTAAACATCCGATAATCAATATTGAAAACGTTATGCGCCTTCTGTACAATTTTTCGCGGCTCCAGAAAGGCGCAAATTAACAAAAAAAAAACATTTTTTTCGCATCTAAAGACCAGGACTTCGCCTACGATTGCGAGTGATGTAGTTTCATTAAATAACAAACATAAGGTTTATGAAAATAAGTTTTGACCACCTCGTTGATCGAGTGGCTAGCGTATACGCCTAACTACACTGACCAATTCCGAGGCTTAGGTTCGATTCCCGACGGGGCCGGGGGTAGGCGTTTATGTGATGAACATTTAGATGTCTATATTTCCGGGTCCGGGTGTTTATTAAATTTATTCTGGTATCTATTTAAGTATTTTTATGTATTAAAATCGTTGACTAGCACCCATAACACAAGCATGTAATTTGCTTACTTAGGGGTTAGATTTCATTTCTGTTACTAGTCGAGGAATATTTATTCATTAAACTGAACCAAAATAAACATTTATAAAATTAATGGGATAATTAGACAAAAGTGCAAACTGATTATGAATATATTCATTTACTAGTGATGAGGTTAGTTTCATAATTTAAATGAAATACTGTAGGTTTATATTACTTGTCCGTTTTATAAATTTAGGCATTTGAAAACTAACAGCCGTAACACAGTAATTAAGTGGGCAATGAATTATTTTACAAAAAAAAGAGCATAAGAATACTGACAAATATGTTTATCAAAAATATATGTAAGAAATTTAAAATTAACATGTTGTTATACACATTTTAAATTCATTTGATATTGTAAAACATTATGCAGAAATTTAATACTAATTTGAATTTTAAATTAATTACCTAAGCATTTATATCGATACTTGTCGTAGCAGTTTAAGATTATTTTAGAAAAAAACCTATTAAGTATAAAATTAAAATAAATGAAAAATAGTAATGATTAAATTTTGTGATTAATGTTTGTATTAAGAATGAGAATTTAATTTTTATATTTGGGTGCATCGTAACCGGCGACTATTGTTTTAAAATTATCTTTTAAAAGTTGTTTCGATGTACGATAATATAATTTAATTTTCTTTTATTATATTCTCTAATACGTATGAGAAATAGCACAGAGCTTCAATTACGAAAACACAATGTGAATAAAATTTACATATATAAAAATATTTGAATTATTTTTTACAACTTTTTCCAAATAAAGCAGTAAAGTCCTTAAATTTAAAACAATGCATTTAAATATGTGATTGTGCCAAAGATAATAAAAGAGGCGACGGTTTTTTTTAAATACTACCTGGAAGATGACTTTTTTGTGACGAATAAAATTAATAGCAACATTTTAAACCTTCGTGATGGTTAGTGACATTAATGGACGATCTTAAACCATATCGGTGCTTAGCACTGTAATAATCTCAGTCAGTGCTTATTTTTATGATTAAAACAAAGTAGCATACATTTAAGTCTAAATATTAGTCATCTTTAATTGTAAACGCAGGTTAAAAGCCTTTCAAAAAATAAAAATAAAAAAGTAGAGAAATATGAAGGTCGCAGTTTTTTTTTCAATTCTTGAATTTTGTGTATATTATGATTAAAATTGGTCAACCTATGGGACATTTTATGCGATTTTTAAGTTAAAGAGCACAAGTGAAGTATTAATGAAGAAATTAATGTGTCGTGTATTTCCTCGTTGCTGCCAATCTCGCTAATTGAGACCCTAATCTGACATTATATAACAATTTATGAGTATATTAAAATAAACTGAAGAAGTAAATTGAATATAAATAACAAGAAAATGAATTTACTGATACGGAAGATGTGGCAGCATGGTCTAAAGGTCCTAGCCTGACCCAGAAAAATAAAAATTAATTTAAGAAACGTCGCAGGAGTAATTAGATTGCAACCTATTCAATGCTATAAAAATATTTTATTATAAGTTAAAAGTTCATGCAAATTAATGTCAACTTAAAATGCCAAAAGGCAAGTTCGATGGAATTTCACAAAGCCTTCACAATTGAAACAGGATGATGTAAAAAAATGTTTACAACACTTCAAAGTAAATATATAATGCTTTAATAAAGATATGTTTACTTAAATTCACTCCCACTGACATTTAGCTGACTGTATTCGGATTCGCATGACACAATTACTTTATTACAGATCCTGGTTAGCTGGAAACACCTAAATGTTTATGGAGTGCCTTTAAACGAGTTTTATCGTTAAATTGTTTATGTGTTCTTGGGAATATAAACGAAAGATATGAATAATACACATTTAAACGTAGTTATAATTTCTTTGACAGTTGACTTTGTAATCTGCAAAACTGAGTGTAGAGGAATAGGTTTTTATAATGTCTGACTAATAACGTCTTTAACGTTACTACTATAGGCCACGCTTGTCTCTAACCGCAAATTATAAAGTAATATGTACTACCAGAGATTAAATATATTGTCTTTGGTGCTATGTATCTTTAACCATCAGAAGAGCCTTGTGCTTATTCGGTGACTTAAAATATAAAAATAAAAAAAAATCAACGAACTGGGGGGTTACCATAAGCTCTTAAAACAGTACTATTTTAACAATACTAATTATTGTCAGTCGAGAAAGACAACCTTATGACGTATACCATAGAGTTGCTTATAAAGGCAGACATTTAGCAAGATGGAAATAATACTGCTTTAAGCGTTCATGGTAGGGCCCCAGATCTTGGGGAAAACATACACACCGTTCCTATGAATGTATTTTTATTTTTATTTCTCTTCACAGAAATGCCTATCAGGAATCGAATAAGAACTTCGTGAATATCAAATGAAATTTAAGATTAAACTAATGCCTGATTCCAGCATTTAACGAATTGTAATACGTTATTATTGCATTTGTTTCTGTTACTGTGTTGCCTTCCAATATAATAAAAAAAAAGTTCTGTGAAGTGTTCTGTGTTCTGTTGTGTGTTCTTGCGTTATTATTTAAGTATTCTTGTCGCTATTAACTAATTATCAGAGTTTTCAACTTCGATCATAATGTACAAAATAATTACTAGTCATAGAATTTAAAACACACATAAAAAAAGTTATCTGTCAAAAATATTAAATGACGTTTATTTTGTCTGTGCAAACATTTTTATTTTACAAAAACATTTTAAAAATTTACACGAAAAATGTATTTAATGTGTTGTTCATTTCGGTTGACAACAATAAGACAATGTATTCGTATTTGCAATAAAAATATACCTGCTATCTTTTTTATTACGCAAGCAAAGTTGCAATGTTAATATCAGGGCACAATGTTATCAGAAATAATCACGATAGGCCAATGTATTCTGAGCCGAAGTGCGACGAACTGAAAGTGCACTATACTGACTCTGTCATTGCACTATTCAGAGTTCATAAGATTTTTGCACTGTCTACTGATAATAAACTTATTTTAAAATTTTTACCTTATGCTTCATTGTTTACTTTATAATTTATCTTTGTGGGTAAACAGTTATGATTATTTTAAATAAAAAGTAGTATTCCGTTGCTTTTATTTATTACGGAATTTAAAATAGGTATAGAAAAATAAAGCTAACGAGATACAGATTTTGTGCTTCGTTTATTTGCTGACTAGTGTTCTAGAAAAAAGATGTGTATGGTAGAGTTCTAGAATAATCCAATCAGTTGTTCAAACAATGTCTGTTTTTTTGCCTATTGCACACATTGTCTTTTTTCTGGCTTTGGTTACATTCTAGACTTAATTTTCGCTGATTTTACATTCTAGACTTAATTTTTGCTGATTTTCTTTCAAAGCTATACTTTTGTACTCTGGCGGACAATGAGCCGCTTTAGTATTTTCTGTTACTTGATAACAGCTACATTTAAGAAATACCAAGATTCAAATTTTCAACTGATTTTCGACTCTCGTAAATATTTTTATGATGTTAATCAATTTCTTCGTCATTTCTGAGCCGATTTTAAAAATTATAGTTTTATTTGATTTGCCACTAAGCCTTAATTTGATGGTAGAACCCCAGGGTAACAGACGAAAATATCTAATTTTTGTGTCTTAGTTGATTTACTTCTTGAAGCCAAAGTAGGTTTTACTTCTTGAAGTCAAAGTAGATTTTTTGCATTTATCTGTTTTAATCGATAAACAGGTTGAGCCACACGTCGATATAAACCATAGAATAAGTGCATTTACCTATAACACGTTTAATTGCTTCGTGTGGTTGACACGGCATCTTGAAATCGTAGTTTTTTTATTTATACCTACCTACGTAAATGTGGTTATCACATAAAAAAACTGACTACAAAAAACAAAAACTACAAAAAATAAATATTTTTACATTAAGAAAGATTCCGTCACAACCAAAATACAGGTCGAGCCACACTAGACAACGTGAGAAGTGTTTGACACGATACTTGTGTAAAAGAGTGAATAAGCATACGTAAAACGACGATACTTTTGCGTCGGTAGGCACGGCTGCGGAGCGAGCAAGCACGTCATACGTACATGACTCGCTTCTGCAGTCAATGCCACTATTCGCTGCATATTGCGATAACTTTCGCTTCACAATGCTATTATAATTACACATACCAGTGCGTAGATTCACTTGTTAATTCGCAATGGAATTCGGTCTTGGTGTATGCTAGTCAGCGACCAAATGAAAGTTTTTCGATTATCTAATTAGGAGAGCATGTTAAAAGACGAGTTTCGGATTTTTTTAGTCTTGTAGTATGATGTAACTTATAATTATGATATATGGAAATACATAATGAAATTATATTTATTCATAAGATGTTTAAGGGTATGCGCTTGTGTGTTCTTTTTAAATATCTGAACAATGTTTTTCGCTACTGCAATAACATAATTTAAATTTGTAATTTTAATTCGCTCTTAATTTACAATTAATTTAATTTATTAAAAAATATGGACATTAATACTTTATTGTGGGTGCATTGACTGCTTTTCCTCAGTTTTAGTTGAAATAACCATTTGTTAATGTAAATAAAACAACGTACAATTCATTATCAACAGTCATTAATTAAAAAACAAATGTCCTGACGTTTGTTTTGAAGAATTTGAAAAACCGTTGCTGAAAATGCGTATTGAATTATTTATTTCCAAACGAAACATTTAATGAATATTGCAGTAATGATCCAGTACAGCGAATCGTATTTTAGCATTAAAATCGTATAACACTTGATATTAAGCCACTAAACAGTTGAAATACTGCATAATCTATTTCGCGAAGCGGCAACACTGAACATGCAATAAGCCGGTTAAGCTTTCGCAATCCAGATTCCGAAAGTGCTCAGTGTATTTGTAACGATGGTAACTAGAGGCAAATATATGGAAACGACAGCCGACACAATCATGCGTGACCCTATGTAAATGAAACTACGAGAAAGTATTCTTGTTTTTTTTTCTTTAAGAGTCTAAAAGGCAATAACTAACACAGTAAATTAGTTTTAAACGTAACTAGTAGAGATTACGTTGTAAAAAAGATAATAGCTTAACAACCGGATGTAGTAAATGACGGTAAAATGAAAACGTAACTAGCGTTTCAGCAATGACTTTGAACCTCATTTTCATAACTTCGCTATAAACTTGATCTTGACATTTTTTTTAAATGTAAATGATTCAGGAAATAAATAACTTTCATTCTTCATCTTTTTTTTAAAGCGAAGTATTCGCTTCATTTCAAAGTCACCCGATGACTTTCACTGGCATTTATAGGCGGCCAAGTTTCGCCATCTGATCGAGCAATTGTGCAACACTTGTCACTTTTTTACATAACGTGTTGGAAGTACCTCTAGGTGGGGATGGTGGAAGGGGAGGTTGCTACTAAGAAGATTGTATTCGGCCTTAGCGCAACGTATTTGTCTTAGAGAGATTGGCACAGATTAGACCTGGGGGTCTACCATGAACGCTTAAAGCAGTATTATTTCCATCTTGCTAAATATCTGCCTTTATAAGCAACTTTATGGTATACGTCATAAGGTTGTCTTTCTCGACTGACAATTAGTATTGTTAAAATAGTACTGTTTTAAGAGCTTATGGTAACCCCCCTGTATTACGTTTTAGAGAATAGAAAGGACGTTACATCCGCCATTACAACAATAACTTAATAATCTGTTGTTTTATTCATTATAAATACATTAAAAAAACATAGTTGCTACTATAACTTATACAAGCAATAAGTAACTTACTTATCTTGAATTTTTTGCCAGTTGCTAAAGTTGAGGTCACTTATGAATTACGGACCACCAGATATAGGGCCTTGGCCCAGCACGTTGCCCGCGTAATTAATGGTTCCGAAAGAAATTTTTTTCGTGATAAAAATTATCCTGTGTGTTAATCCAAGTTACCCTCTATGTGTGTGCCCAATTTGATGAAAATCGATTCAGCAGTTTTTTTTTTGTGAAGGAGTTATAAACAAACATACAAACTTACGCATTTATAATGTTAATAGGATTACTATTTTTAAATTTATATATAACGAATTTGAATGTGTCATGTTGTTTTCTAAAGCAGAAATAACGAACTTCATGCTACATTAAAATTTTAAATTTTACTATTTTAAACATTCCCAAGTAGAACTCAAACATGTTCTAAAAACGTTAATGAATAGTTAAAGCCCGGTGAAGTTGTAAAAACTGTGAGGTTGGCAACACATTAGGTGTTGCCAAAAATCAAGAATAATAACAATATCATATTTATACTCAGATTACATGATCACTTTCAGCATTAGGTAAAAGTGAAGAATCATGCCGCGTCCGCGAATTATAAACCAAATTATAAAAAGTGAAAGCCTCTACATTGCCATTGAAACGCACATTCACCAAGTCTAAGGTGAAGAATTTAATTAATTTGTTATTTGTCATTGAATGTTTTTGCAAAAGTAGCAAATGTTTCGTTATTTTAATCACTAATATGATTTCGTAAGGAATTCAGTGTAAGGACATAGTAAATTTTTTTAATGATATTGGAAGGCAAACAAGCAGACGAATTTCCTGATGGTAAGAAATTCATGAAGAATTTCCGCCTAGAGGCACCAAATATGGTAATGGTGCGTAGCCAACCTGAGGCCGGGGTGTTAGGCCTCGACCAAAAGTAAGCTTACCGGCTACCTTACCCTCCAAACCAGAACACGTCATGACGTTATGGCGGCAAACATAGGTAAGGCGGTGGTACCAATTCGGTTGAGTCGATGCGAAACTCTACCACCTAGTAAAATATACTGATAAATAATACATACTGATATTACGAAACTAAAAGTCTTTCCGTCTGTTGTTTTTTGACGGCTAAACCGCTAAATTGATTTTGATGACATTTGATATGCATAGAGCTTAGATCCGAGTTTGATAATGGGCTCTTATTTTTCAAAATTCATATAACTGTAATAAATGATAAGAGATTGGGGGGCGTATTCGCAGGCAACTGGAAACTTGATGTACTTTTTGTAGCTTCATAAAATCATTACTTAATTTTTATAGCATTACTAGCTGCTCCGGCGAACTTCGTTCCACTCGTTAAGTTTGTATGGGAATCATTAAAATATTGTTTTCCCGTTTTCCCTGCAACTTTTCATAACATATTACATACCTCATTTCTTGATATACTTAGTTCAAGTACATAAAATTTCGAAGTTATTTATCTGAAGATGATGTCACAATAGGTCTTAGGTCTAAAAAAACATACCCAAAAAACGAGAATAAACCATATGTTTTTTTGCTGCAAGCAAAAATGGGATTGTAAATACACTAAGCATCAAAGAATCCTGTGTCATTTTTACCCATATTTTAATTTAGGTGTAATAAAACGAAATACACTCCTATATACCACCTCTGTGACTGCTTTGCTACACTGACATATGTCATATATAAAGATGAAACCGGTTTGAAAATGGAACTTATAAATCGTAGGTGGTAACTGGCAACATAACGGCAAAACGGTAAATAATGGCGAATGAAGTGACAAGAAAAACGTAGCCAACGCGAAACTGGACCACATGACGTTAATAATTTCTTTTAAACGTCATACATTCCATCCACACATTATCAAATGTTTTCTAAAGCGAAGGCGATTATGATGCAAGGTGTGAAAATATATTTATTTATATATGTAGCATAGGTAAGAATAGCCTTGTGCTGTTTTTATATATCAAAAATGTGTCGTAGCCGATTTTGAAACTTTAAAAACATTGATGTTATACAGTGTAGGTAAGTTATAAATTTATATTTTCCATAATCCGATATATTCCAAAATAATTTAATAAACCGATAATCAGAAAAGCCTAGTCTTGATATTTAAAAAAAACAACAAATCAAAAGAAAAAAACCTTAAAAGTTTTTAAACATATGGTAATGGTTGCAAAATTTTTTGCAGCATAAATAAGAAAATACTTACTAATTTTCTAATATTAGGTTAATGTAACACTTGACAGTTTAGCTTATATCTTAAATAATAAAACTAAAACATTGTTAATAGTTTTTGTTTGTATGTCAAACATTTATGCTTTATGCAATTGGCCTAAAATTATAATTTTAACAACGAGGTTAAAGACAGTTTACATTAATCCAGTTACGTGCGTCGTAATGTTTCTTAGATGTTTAGTATTTTAAATGCTTATTTGAAGCAGTTGCTAAAACAGATAATAGTACTAATTTTTGTATAAAAAATAATGATTTTGGTAAAACGACATATCGAATGACCAAACGACAACCATAGTTTAATACGTAAATTATGCGCTTCGGCTATATTCGTCAAGCTTCGGAAATCCAAATGTATTTTAAAGATATCTATATAGAGTTGTCATTACATATTTAATCATTTCGCTTGAATTTAGACTACGTCAGCTAATTTAAAAATAGAAGTTTAAAATGTAAAGAGTAAAAAGTGTAAATCGCAAGCGCATAATTTTAATAGTAGTACTATACATATTTGTGACACGAGGTTTAAAATACCTATGGACTATATCTTTTTAATTTCTTCTAAAAAACACTCAAATATTCTATTAAATAAAATTAAAGTTTGGCTAAAAATCCTTTTTGTCTTTTTGTAATTATGTTCCATTGTACCTAATATTTATTTCAGTAAAAGCGGTATAGTCCGTTGCAAAATTTAGTGGCTGTTCTGAAGTTTACTCAAACCGATGCCCATTGCAATTTATTAGCATGAAATTGACAAAGCAAGAGTGCTGGAATCATCCTGCGCGTTTTTCCTTTCATCTCGTCTCGTTTCGTATAGTCTGTCAATACAAAATAGTCAAAACGAATGTCCAGACACATTCGTTTTTGTATTAACAGACTATGCTTGCAGAAACAGAACAGCTACCTCCCGAACCGCCATTAAATTTGCATTGGACTGTAATTGAGACAAGTCAATCATTTCCTTTGCTACTATCAGATAAGTTTTTGAGCAAGACTTTTTTGGGGCTTTTGAATTGTATTCTAATGCGTTTTACCTGGTATGCATAATGTCATCTTAAAATGTTATTTCTTACAAAGTGAATTCAGGTTCTCATGAAACATGTGTTACAGATAACCAATCAAAACGTATGTCAAACTTTAGGGCATACATTAATATCTTTAAATGAAGAAATACTTGTACTGTTTTACGTATCGCTTAGGTATAATTTATTATTTAGCAAATAGCCTATCGGTTTCGCTTATATTAGCAAAATCAGGGTTAAAACTTAAACTACTACTTTTAAGTTTTAGCCCTGATGATGCTGTTATAAGCGAAACCGGTAATCTTTTTACAAAATAATAAATTATAAATGATTCGTAAAACAGAACAAGTGTTTCTTCATTTAGAGACATAAATATTTGGGAGTTTTACCAAGCGCCGACGATGAAAAATATTAAGTATTTTGGGCACACGTTGCGTTTTTCTTTAAATATATAATATAATAGCACTGTTTTCTATTACAAAACTGATTATTCAGAGTTACATTTACAAAAAGTTCTATATAAAATAAATGATTGTAGAAAGGAGAATTCAAGATTTTAGTACCGTCGTGCCGTATCTAGATGACCTCTAATGACTAGACTTGTAGGCACTAGTCATACCGGTGTTGGCATAACAGTATCTATATCTAATCTAATCCCAGGTCGGACATTCACGAGCTACATTTTTAGTAGCATTTGGTCTAAAAACGTTCTAAAATAACTCGAAAGCTTGCTAATCTTATTACGAGTTTGATAAGTAATGTAACTTTGACTACCCCTTCAATTTTATTTATTTGTTTATTACATCGAATATTTTACTTTCAGCCCATCCCAGCTTCTAACGACAACCTTCAATATTTATATTTACATAATTCTTCCTCTTCAATCACTCTATCTATTAAAATAAACCGTAACAATATCCGTTGCGTAGTTTTAAAGATATAAGCATACATACGAAAAGACAGCGGAAAGCGACTTCGTTCTATAATAGCGATAGTGATTTATGTATTGTATCCAGTTTTTTCTTTATTTCTGTACTGTAACCACTTTTTTTCTATATTTCTGTATTATATCCAGTATTATCTTTATTTCTGTATTTTATCCAGTATTTTATTTATTAAAGTTCTTTATAACACCATCTTAAATGTATTTTTTGCAAGTCTTAACATGACAGTGAACACGCAATGTATAGATAGACGGAAGTTGTGTTAAACGTTACCAATGTCAAAGTAACATATGACTGTATGTTGCACATATATCCGTTCTCAAGGCAACTGTCATGGTTCAGCCAATTAGCCCTATATCGACAACTACATCATGAGTAGTTTTCTTTACAATGATATTGGCTCATTTGCAGACTAAAAAGAAATAACAATTCATAAACGAAAAAAAAATACAGATGTGGTACCACAAAACTTGACAAAAAAAAGTAAAAGCATCTTCTCGCCCATATCCCCGAAGTTGTAGGCAGAGACACAACCAGAGGACCCACGACTAGCCGAAGACACTAAGTCCCACAATGTGATAGGTGGCAAGCCTATCGCCAACCGAGCACACATCCAATCCCGAGCAACATTTTTTTTTTATTAGAAAATTGGAAAAACCCAATTTTATTTTTATTGCCCGACCCGGGATTCGAACCCGGGACCTGATGTAGTCAAGTCCAACAACTTAACTGCTAGACCACAAAGGCAAAAAAAAAGTTGCAGTTAGTGATAAACGTTTATTTATTTTTGTTAGCCTGGTTTTTGTGTATCTGGATTATTCATTAAAAAGTGCATATCCATCATCCAAAAAATGTAAGTGAAAAAAAAGTATTAAAATGAGAACAAATAGGTCTTTGACTATATTCTTACATCAGCCTGCTTTTACTTGGCATTAACTAATATAAGCGTCAATTAGACGGTTATTACAGGCCACATTCTAATAAAACACTTACTACTAAACTAAATACTTTAATATAAAAATTGTATCGAATATCAATAATTAACCCTTCATATTGTACATCATTCAAAGCGTTGACACAAAACTTACTGTATTTTTTCAACTTACAGAAAACAAAATATATTATCACAACAATTGCTTTAGAATATATTATATTAAATAGAATCAAAAACAAATGCAGGCACAAGAAGAAAGAAAACAACAACGGATCTTTGACATTTATACTACTGTTGATGTAAAGTTGGCCTTCCCGTATATATTTCAATAGTACATTTCCTCATCCTAAGATATTTATCGATTCAATACTAGGCAAAGCTTGTGACGTGGATACTACACTATCCATTACAACTAGCAACATGCAAAATAAACTTCTGTAGGTACTTCTATGCTCCTTCTTAGTTGCTACACGTGTCAACTTTCGTAGTTCCCCAACAATCCACAAATGGACTCCTTTCCTGCTGTGGATTGCAACTTGTTTTATTTTCAGCAGAGACGGGTTATGACGTCATATGCAACACAATCCGTATGAAGGTCGACCATATTGATCTCGTATGCACTGCTTTTTGTATGCCACGCGTTACATAATACTTGTGTTTCCGTATTGTTTCCTTTTATGGGTGTAATCATTGTAAATGACAGCAAGTAAAAGTTTCACTTTTTTTAATTTTTTTTGGGAGTAGTTAATTTTTTTTATCGTATTTACCTTTCGCCAATAGGCAATTGAACCTAACCTTGACTTATATTATTTCAGCCTGTAATACTTGATAAAACATAATTAATCGCTTGCAATACCTTTTGATCATATTGAAATTTGCTATTCATTAGTTTTTTATTTTATAGTGGTCGTAATTTTGTTGTACACCAATTAAACCTATTTTAGGTCAATGCTATATTTTTCCAATAAACCAAAACGAAAAGGTGTTTTCCGAGGAATAGTTAAATTCTTCAGAAATATCTTGTACAATTGTTCTGACAACGCTAAATAATATGTTTTGTCTCTTTCTGTTACTATCGTTGAAAGATGACAGCCGTAACTTAAAATAATTTTAGTACTAGCTGTTGTCTGCGGCTTCGCCCGCGTTTTCACAGGAACCCGTTGTGCTATCAGGATCAAAAGTAGCCTATATGTTAATCCAGGTCACCATCTATCTATGTTCCAAATTTCAGACAAATCCGTTTAAAACATCCACACATACATACTCACAAACCTTCGCATTTATAATATTAGTAGGAAGTGCGCAACAAAGTTACCACCAATATTATCTTTAATTTCTCGAAATGTATGAGATTAATTTTAAAAAGCTGACTAAATAGTAGCGTTACAAGCATCAAATACTATCTATCTGACTATAAAAAAATAATAACTTACGCTTAATACAACTACACATAGAAAACAAGTCGTTAGTATAAAGCTATGATTAATTTCATCTACCAAGAATTGTTTACACTTGAAGTATGTTACGGAACAAAACTACCTATATGGCTTATAAGGTCAGTTCAATATGCCCTCTACCTGTATCTAACCGGATCTATTTTATTTCAGATGCCCATAGAACTAACAAAGAGGCTGGATGAGATAAGGTTGCTAGAGTCGAGGAAGTCTGCAAGACTGGCGGATGTGGATACTGACTTCGCGAGGCTTGCTGATATGGCCGGTGATCGTCGCCGAGCCTCTGCCACCATTGAAGTACCGGCGCATCACATGCAAGGGTAAGTTTCACTATAAAGATATTTTTAATGATATTAATGGCAAACAAGCAGACGAATTTTCTGATGGTAAGAAATTCACGCCACGTAGAAAAACCAAAGTTGGTAATAGTGCGTTGCCAAGCTGAAGCCAGGATGTTAGGCCTCGAACAAAAGTAAGTTTACCGGCTACCTCACCCTCCTAACTGAAATGTGTCAACGGCAAGCGCTGACGGAGGCAGGAATAAATAAGTCGGTGGTACCATCCCAGGCGAGCCGCTGCGAAATTCTACCACCTAGTCAGATATCACGGTGTTAGTGACGTTAAGCCTATTCTCGCCTTTTACGAGCTTCCTGGCAGGAAAGCAGATGGTCTATTCTGCGAAGGAGCCTGGACCAACACGGGGATAACAGATAGCACAAATTCTCTGTCTAGCTAATCTGCTAATATTTTTTAAAAATCCTCATATGAAATGAAATCGTTTATCGTAAATACTATTTCCAATACTTTTACAGCAAAATATATGACAAACTTGGGCACATTGTTTTTCATTACTGTAAGGATCAAGGAAACTATAACTTCGTTCCTTTCTAGTATTGTCTGTTACTCAAAATATTTCTTCACATAACTATGCACTTAGCACGCAATCTCTATATGGCTGTCGGCCCAGCTGCGTTACTAAAATGGTCATTGCCAATTGTATTTGGTACCGGCATATTAGCAATTATCTTGAAATATATGAACAATATCGTACATAATATATTTGGAGAAAATTACTTTACTGAGTCTACGCAGCACGTGGCGGCCATAAAAACCATGGTCAACATTGTTTTTCGTGCTAAAGGAAAGAACAGCCGGTATTCTTACACATATAATCTAAGTATCAGTAACATGACCGCCTCGTTGGTCGAGTGGCTAGCGCACACGCCTAACTACACCGACCAACTGCGAGGCTCGGGTTCGATTCCCGACGGGGGCATGCATTTGTGTTACGAGAATTTAGGTGTCTGCATTTCCGGGTCTGGGTGTTCATTAAATTTATTCTAGTATCTATTTAAGTATTTCTATGTATTAGTATCGTTGACTAACTCTATAACACAAGCATATAATTTGCTTACTTTGGGGTTAGATTCAATTTGTGTTACTTGTCCATGGATATTTATTATAATTATTGTTAATTAACATGACTGTAAATAAAAAATATAACCTAAGAATCATAAACTAGGGACCTATCAGTAACATGAAAGTTGTTGTCTTTTTTGCGAAACAAGAGCAAACAATCACAAGGCTCTCCTGATAGTAAGATCGAGGCTTACTTTATATAATTATATAGGTGTGGAGTTGTCCTTTGGCTGAAGTGTTACGCCTATTGTGCAAGTCTATTGTCTACCCTACCCTTTCGACTTAAACATGATACTGCCATTACGAGGGCAGGAATTGATAAGACGGTAGATCCCTACTCAGACGAGTTGTACACCACTACTGGTGCTCTTATCGGTAATGTTTGACCTATGCCTGCTTCTTACGAGCTGCCTGGCCGAAAGGCAGATAGATGGTTTACTCTATACAAAAGACCTGGACCAACACAAATATTTACCTCGGAGTACCATAAAAAATATAAACATAAAACCGATAAGTGAAGTTACAACTTCTAAATTCCAGGAAATTTCATTATTTCAGTTTTGTTTAAATACTTTAATTGCCCAACCCCATTATCATTAGTTAATTTCTTTGCTTAATGCATTTCAACCGTGAATTTTGAACATGACGTAATTAGACGAAGTATTTCCAATACAACTTAACAGTTGCAACTACAATTTTACTTATAAATGTTGTAACTACCATTTAAAATTAGGCGAACTTGGTAACTTTATTTGGTGATATCGATAGCAGCGCCACCTGTCAGGTTCATTGTGTTATCAAATCACCTAGGAATCCAATGAATTAGTAAAAAGTTCCAACGAAATCGGCCCTATCGTTTAGGAGTTACAAAATAATGTAAATATTCATCTTACAAGCAGGCGGTCACAATATAAAAAGCCAACAATATTACATCCCTACGCTACAAAAACCTTAGTGTAGCCATCACATCCCTACTAATGTTACAAATGCGAATGATTGTTACATTTTCACGCAAAAACTATTAAATCATTCATCATGAAACTTTGTACACATATTCTTGGAGGTTTTAAAAGTAACATTGGATACTTTTTTAATAAATTATTTTTACTTTACTTATTTTACTTTTAATTATTTAGCGAAGCCGGGTACAAGCTCATTTACTATATATGTGATAGTTAATCATTTTCGTCACTTAATCTAAAATAATATTTATCAACCTCGCTCAGAGGCTCACCTCGTTGTCACAAGGAAGGCCGCATACCTATTACATACCAACCTTGTTACTTTGTTCTTATCAAATTTGCATAATCGCATCTAATTGACGATTTATTTCGCATTCGGAAGTTACGGTTCAAAATAACTGTAACACAAAATAACGTTACATAACATAACCTAAAATTTAACATTCTAACATAACATTGAATAACATCTTCATGTTCAATCCTGAAACAATTAGACACATTTTGTACAACAGATATATTTTTAATATTAAAAAACACGTCAAATTTATCTCTTCAATTTATTGATTATAAATTTACTTACATTACATACAATAAAAAAATATAGGCAGAGATCGCAACACTCATATTTTTAAATGAAGAAACACTTGTACCTACTGTTTTACGTATCACTTATAATTTATTATTTTATAAATAGCCTACCGGTTTAGCTTATGACAGCCAGCATCATCAGGGCTAGAACTTAAACTTAAGTTATAGCCCTGATGATGCAGTCATAAGCGAGTCATAGGCCATTTATAAAATAATAAATCATAAGTGATACGAAAAACAGTACAAGTGTTTCTTCATTTAAAAATATGAATATTTGAAGTTTTACCAAGCGCCGACAATGGAAAATATCAAATATAGAGATCATAACATTACATATATCTATATATATTACAATGATATCATTATCATTAAATCAACAGAGTAAGTTCACAATAGGTGCTGTCAATGATATTAAACATTAGATATATCAGCCACTAAAAGTTGGATATGTAATAAAAGCATTTGATTAAGGTTTACGTTGACGACGACGACGTGTAATACCGCTAGTATTTCACACGTACGTACTCTTATTGTGGTAGGTTAACTTGTAGGTGTAATCGCTCACGATCGTGCATCGGTGAAGTGGAGCCGTGCGGGCGATTGCAAAACCCAAACCGAGCACGTTAGAAACTGGATGGAAGTATTAGCGCGGAGTACGGGCGTGTCCTTGTCACAATTGCCTACATTCTGCAGTCACCTCCCGCTCCTCACCCCTCCAACGGGCCACAGAGAAGGATAGACAATGTAATAGTGAGAGCCATTAAAAAATTCCAACGTTCAGACCATTATAAAACTTTGATAATACAGTAGCGGTGAGAGTTTTGAATGTAAACTTGTACAATTGAGTACAAGATGCCGGCTTTGAGAATTTTGTTCTGAAGCTGCAATAGAACCGGAACAAACCAAATTAAATGGCCGCAACAACGTGACGATCGTCGACAGCGGTTTCACTTTTCATCATGCCGGTGAGAGGTGAGACCTCCACTCGCGGACCGAATTTCACAAGATACCAAAAAACGAGATAAATTGCGGATTCGTTTGTAACTGCTCAGAACAATATATTTTCAAGTGATCTCATTAGCTACATCAGCAGCATCTCTGATGTAATGAGTTTGATGAATTACTTTGATAAAATGCCAATTAAAACAAATGATGTAAATGTAGCGTCTACTTGGAACAATAGGAACTCTTTAGATTACGTTTAACTTAAAAAGACATTTGTAGAGACATAATATTCTTATTCTATGTCAGATTAAAATTAAGAATTAGTATATCTTCACCTTGATGTAAGTTTTACTTGATTTTTGCCACTACATCTCATTTAATATTTAAACTTAAGTAATTGTTATTTATTTGAATTATCAATAGATTATTTAAAAAAAACTGTCACTGATCATTGACAGCTGATATCATTAAAAGTATTCCTTAAAAACTAAAAAAACTTTGATACTTAATGCACTTAATCTCCTGATTTATTTTAAAGATATAAACTGTTTGATTTCCATTTAAAATATGTAATCTAAATTAAAATAAATTTTATCTCAAGAGCCAAAATGTTAGCATATTAAAATATATTTAATGAGAGAAAGTTGAAGAGTATTAAGTCATGATTACGTATTTAAATAATGTTATTATTACTTTTATTATTACAACTCAGTATTTTATTTTAGATCAAATCGTTAATCGTGATTTTAATATGAATCAACGAAATTCAAAGATGGCGTCGTATTCGTTTAGTGCTTGGCGCGGCTGCCATGACACAGTGACCTACTTTGAAAATGGAACGAAACGACACACTGGAATTGCCGCATGCAGACTACAGATCAACAAATGAAATAATAGATAAACCGAAAGTACATACTTCTGTCATTTGTAAAGTTACACTAGATATAATGTAATCTAGGTCTAATTATAGTGTATGTAGGTAATGACAGCGATTATTAAATTATGCCAAGTCATCAATATGTTTAGTTATATTAGCCTCGAATTTTATTTCGTAATTTTATCTATGTGTATTAAACACAACAGCGGTATTAAACATTAATATCATACATTGTTACGTACGCCATATACTCGTATACACGATTATAATATCTCGTATTAGTAACATATTTTATGTATGGTCAAGAAAAGCGTATTTGATGTAACGTTGCAGTTTGGGCATTTCTTACCTCAAATCTGCTTTTGTTACATTTTTATTTAAGTGCAATCTCGAAAAGTCCTTACTTCAAAATATCACTTTCTTAGCTTACCCTTCTGTTGCTATTGTTATGAATGTAGAAGAGACAAAAACGATATTCTGAAAATGATCTCCGTACATGCGCACTATGTTCCGACCCTTGTTTTATTTTATACCCCAGAATTTTTAATAAAATTACATTGGTTACTTTAAAATTACACCTTTGAACTATACCGAGCCCTTCCCTCACCTAATTTAAATGAAATTTTAAGGCTCGTTAATTTTCCTGTAGGCCAAATGTCCGAACCAAATGTAATCAATACACTTTCAATGTCATATATGGCAACACCATAATGGACGCGGAATGTTGTATGCTAATAAAAGATTCAAGTGTCACGGGCGACTGACACTGGTACGTTAACCAATCCATTTATGATAGGCATAGCAACATGACAATAAATAACTGCTTGAATTAACACTGACTTTTAGTAACGAAGTCAATCATGGTTGAAGGTACTATGAAATTTACAAGATATCTTTTGGATTCTAATTCAAAATAGCATTGAATTGAGTTAAAACAGCTAGATGTTGCAAGAAAATGTACCAGTGTGAATCAGTAACTTAGCCAGAAAATGATACAGTGTGGTCCATCCGGCTTTCTACCCAGTAGATAGACTATGTGCTTGAGTCTGTTTACTCTACTTACATAAAAGATAAATGAGCTTTGCGTATAATGCAACCTTTTTGGAGCAATTTTACTTAACTATTATCATGTTAAGTAGTTTTCAAAAAAGTAAATAGGAGGACAAACAGCAACTGATATTGATAGCAAAATATTGCTCGTGCCAAAATAGTGTAAATTAGCGTAACACTGATATTTCACACTTTCTTACACATTCATAAATTATGTATGCTTATTGCAAGCGACACAGATTTATTTGTATATATCTTCATCATGTTCGTGTTTCATAGTTCACGCCATTTGTAGATACTATAGAAATTAATATCAGCATCGATACGTGCTTCAGTCTACACGATACCGATACCGATACCGGTACCGGTACGGACAATGAAAAATCAAAATGTATTTCAAAAAAGTTTAAAAATATTTGAAAATTATTCATACTTATAATAATGTTTGTTAAGAAATCTTATGATACATAAAAAAGAGATCAAAAAAGTAAACAAATTAAGCTCGATGAAAAATGAAATATTGGTTTTTCGGAGAATAAGTATGTAACGTGTAGCTGTATTACTACTGGAGATTACACTCATAACACAGATCAAACGTCGATTTTCAAATATTGCTGACTCTCACAAATTTTAAGACTCTCTTTCTAAATTAGGATGAGTCTTTCTTTAATTTACCGATATCTCTTTCTGAGAGTCTTGTGATGTTAAAAACAAAGTTGAAAAGAAAGATAGGCCGGTAAATAAGAGTGAGTCAGCAGTATTTTGAAATTGACATCAGGAGAATGTAATCTCTAATATTAATATAACTTCTTGATAGGTACATAACGCCGATTCCGATGTATCGGAAAACTTGCGATATCACCGATAAATAATAATATCGATTCAGATATTGATATCTATTCAGATATTGATATCTGAATCGATAGGATCAATTTATTGCGATTATTTGTATATTACATAATTTTCTGTTTTGAATAAAAACTTTTACGAGTACCTCGGCTATAAATTTGTTTATCTGCTTTTACGAAAGGTTAAACAAATTGAACTTCCTATTTTATAGTCGTGTTTTTGTTATTAGTTGCGGTGGGTCAGCGTAAGGGCAAAGTCCGTCATCGCCCTGGGACCACTTGAGCCACGGCTTCGGGGGCTCTTCGACGCCTGTCTTGCGTCGAGGAGGTTCCCGACGCTGTGGAAGGAAGGCCGGCTGTGCCTCCTGA
>NJDD01005526.1:148644-189049 GCA_002245505.1 Calephelis nemesis
ATTGGTACCACCGCCTTACTTATTCCTTCCACTATAACATCCAATGCTTGCCGTTGACGTTTTCCGGGTTCGGAGGGTAAGTTAGCCAGTAAACTTACTTGTGCTCGAGAACTCCCGGCCTCAGGTTGGCAACGCACCATTACCACCTTTGGTGTCTCTAGGCGGCGTGAATTTCTTAGCATCAGGAAATCCGTCTGCTTGTTTGCCTTCCATTATCATAAAAAAATCAAGGTTGTTGCTAAACCTCGGAATAGTAACACCAACCTACATGTTCATTTCTACGTCAATGCATTGTATTCCAGTTTGAAGGGGTTTTTGATGTAATACGAAAAAGAACATGCACGTGGATCTCCTGATGGTAATCTATGATATAGGTTGCAGTCCTGTGGTTGGGATGTTAGGTCTATTATGCAAGTCTACCGGCTACTCTACCGTACTCAGGCAAGTTATAGGAATAATAGCAAGGAAAATGTAAGGCGGTGGATCCCGACTCGATAAAGTTGCTACAAAACACTCTATCTCCAGTGCACTCTATCAAAGCACTTTATCTTGTTGGAAATGACCTATTTACAACCAATTTATGTCGTCAGGGAAATCAGGAAATCTGTTTGTTCTCTGAATCACATCATTCGTGATCAGTCATCATAGAAAATCATGGCAGGTTCTTGGTAACGCTTACTGAGCTCATTGGGTAAGATTGGGCATACTACACGATACATTAATTTCTTCATGAATACTTCAATTGTACACTTTATCAAAAAAATCTACAAATTCCTCTAAAATTGACTAATTTAATGTCTTTTTATAGACTAAACAAAAAAGTGAGAGTATCTTTGCTTTCGATGGCGCCAAGACTGAAATGGTATTCCCTATCACAAATTGAGCACACATCCAATCCCGAGCAACATTTTTTTGTTTGAAAATTGCAAAAGCCACATTTCCTTCTTGTTTCTCGGGAAATCCGGGAATCGAACCCGGGACCTCACGAAGTCAAGTCCAATACCTGGACCGCTAGACTACAAAGGTTTTGTTGATACATAAAGTATTGTATACTTAAAAAATTCGCCTTTGAAGTCACTTTCTCGCTAGGTATACGTTTGCTTTCGTTGATGTTGGGTCCGTTAAGTTACTGTTTGTCAGATATTATGCCTCAGAGAAAGTGCTATGGAACACTTGTATACGTAATATGTAAAGAACACCAGTAAAAGTATCTTGTATGTCTACAATGTTAACGTTAACTGTATCAAAGTACCAACATACATAAATATCTATACTTTCCATTATTGGCACGTAATGGAGAAAAATTATATATTACATTAAACATAATAACTTTAACTTTGTATATAAACAGAATTTGTATATAAATAGTTAACTTTGGCCATAAAATGTTAAAAAACAAATAAAATTTACTTCTACAAATTACACAAATTGAATCTAACTCCAAAACAATCACATTATATGCTTAGGTATGTTTTGGGTGTTAGTCAACGATACTAATACCCAGGCCCGGAAATGTAGACATCTAAATGTTTATCATGCAAATGGCTGCCTCCTCAAGGATCATACCCGAACTGAATGTTCAACAAAATAAAAGTGTGTTTAAGAGTAGATAACAATTTGAGTATATCTAAACTATCAAGAAATTTATTAAATCATATATCTAGACAAACAGACGGCAAAGCTAAGAACAAATATAAACAGACAAACATTTTCCCTAATATTAAGAAATATAAAAATATAAGACCGTCTAGCCAAAGAAGGTTGAAACAAAGAAAAACTGGAAATTTTAATGTGGCCTAGTCTTCGGTATTTTCCAAAGACAGATATTTTTTTAAATTATTCAAACCCTAAAGTAAGGAAAATAAATGATTAATTGCTAGGTTTATTTATCAACGATACTAATACATAGAAGTACTAACATAGATAGATAGAGAAACAGAGAATGAAAAGAAATTTAATAAACACCCAGACCCAGACATACAAACAGATATTTTTTTTTAATTTTAGCACTTATGTTCGTGCCCTTTGCTTCTGATATTTTTTCCGAAAAAATTAACAAAGCTTTCAAATCCTGTCTAAAGTTTTTTTTTTAATTTATAAAAATACAGACACCTGTTTATCATAAAAATACATTCAATGAGAATCGAACATTATCCTCCGATTTTAGCTTTTGGCATTGACTTTCATATCTGACGACATGAATCAGATGCTTTCTGGTTCATTCCTTGTACTATGAAGCACTCGTAATTGATGTATTTAGTTCCTTAGCCAAAGGTCTTATGTAGGTGAACCAAACCCATTAACCATTCAGTATGTTCACTCGTTGACCACGTTGACTTTCGAGCGACCTACCTTCAGGTTATTCTACTCACGAGAACAAAAACTAAATCGCATGCAAGCGTGTAATTACTAATTAATCTTCAAAATTGAGGTCTTTGGAAGCTTTGTTTTATTTCATTTATTTTTAACTTATAATGACTTATGCTCGCCTGTTTTGAATAAGTATAACGAAGTCCAGGAATTAATAAATGCATATTTACTTTGATAAAAATGAACGTTAAGCAAATATAATTTATGTATAATATGTAGTAGATCGCCTCTGGTCTAGCGGTTCAGTTGTTGGACTTGACTGCACGAGACCCAGGGATCGATTCTCGGGTCGGGCATCAGAAAGAAAATTGGGTTTTTCCAATTTTCTAATAAAAAAAACGTTGCATGGGATTGGATATATGCCTGATTGACAAAAGGCTTGCCACCTATCACATTGTGGGTCTTAGTGTCTTCGGCTAGTCGTGGGTGCCCTGGATGTGTCTCTGCCTACCTCTTCGGGATATGGTCGTGAAGATACTTTTTATAATATGTAATATACGATTAGCATTAAATGGAACCAGTTCCAATTAAACCTTTTCTATTGACGTTTTTTGAATAACGTTTTCCATTTTCAATAGTGAAAAATACTTTAAACGTCGCTGTAATAATTATTTGTTAATTATACATATATTTTTTTGAGAAAACAATGGAAAATTATACGTTTTTAGTGGAATTACAAAGCTAATCATAAAACTTTTTGCAGCGCAATGCTTAATGAACTTTTTCCAAGAAATTGCTTTACATTCGTTTTCATAGAAGAGCATTTATGTTTTGTTAAGTTTATGTGAAAACGACGAAATTCATATTTAATTAGAAATATTTTAAAAGAAATCAGAAGCATGACTATTGACGATGGTTATAAGAGTGCACAGTCCTCTAGTAGGATTTAGATTTGGTACTTTTTAAGACCTAAGACGTGTACTGTCTTAGGTACTACAAAAAATGTAAACGCTTGTGTAAAAATAGTATCCAACCAATAACATTCTACACGTGAATGACGTAGCATTATGTTATTGTATGATCATCCAATTCAAAACAATGTTAAGTAAATCATATTTAGACGTGCTGTTCATATTTTTCTTATAACTATGTCAAAATATTTTATTTGACTTGATGTCAAACTTATTTTTCACAATATATAAACACCGATGTCTTTCTACTGTTGTTATCCTATTTTAAGAATATTATTTGCTGAATAAAATATTACATATCTGGCCATTATTTCCCTGAATCATTCGTTCAGGAGAAAAACCCACACACGGCGGTCCCGAATACACTCAAAAATCACAACCCATATTATTTTTGTACTTATTCGTCTGTATGTAAACGTACCATTAAATTGTTGTTACTAATTTCAAAAGTATAAAGTATCTTCACGCGCATATCCCCGAAGAGGTAGGCAGAGGCACAACCAGGGCACCCACGATTAGCCGAAGATACTAAGTCCCACAATGTGACAGGTGGCAAGCCTATCACCAACCGGGCACATATCCTATCCCGAGCAACGTTTTTTTTTTATTTGAAAATTGGAAAAATCCAATTTTCTTTTTATTGCCCGGGACCTCATGCAGTCAAGTCCAACAACTGAACCGCTACACCACAGAGGCGATCCGCTAGACCACAGAGGCGATTATTAATTACTAATTTTATTAAATAGTTAAATAAATGTTATTTTATTTTGTTGTGATATAAAACAAGCTAGGATCAACAAATGCGCGATGACATCAGAGGCGCGTGGTGGGGCGAGCGGCATCATACATCCTGTATCGGCTATTAGTACTATTGCCTAAACTTTTTGTATGACTAAAAAACAGTTCACGACCTACATCAACAGCCAATCTCGCGTCAACGTTTGTATTTTTTGTAGCTGCAAATGTACTGTCTATTAATTAATTAAATATTATGTATTATTTTTCCATATTAGTTTCTTATCTTTGACTCACAATGCATATATTATTTTGCATATTTCTTACAATTATAACAAGGTCTACCATTAATGGACAAAAAAAGGTAAAAGGTTCTATATATTTAGTTTTAAAGTTGCACAGCTTAAGTTTTTTCTGTGCAAATTTATAGTACATAATTTTTACTTTATATTTTTATTTTTATATTAGGTACCTATGGTCCATTCAGTAACTTATTTTTTGTATGTAAGATATAACAATTCAAAAACCGTCTGTTTATTTAAGTTTAAATAAATATAAAGTTGCACATTTTCCAAGGTACAAAAACTTAATATATATACCTAATCTGTTAAACTTTATAGTACTAAAATTAAGTATCGTTTTATTTAGCAAAAAGCATTTATTAGCAAACTATAAAGACATGATTTCATTGTTATGTTAATGATTGTAAATACTGAATTGATAATATGCAGTTATTTGCCAGTTGGTGCGAACAAAAGCCGGCACATTTATTATTTATAGTTCACGCTCGCGCTGGTGCCTTACACGTGCCACAACACAAGGGAAATGTTTGTTTTCAGCGTTAATAAAAATGTACTAATGTTAATTTATGTTAAAAACAATGCAGTTGGATCGTACAGTGAAGTTTCTATATCGAGGACACTTATAAAATATATCGCTAAGATCGCTCTAAAGTAATAAGACCGCCTTTGTGTACCTTAAGTTAAATATAATGTTTCAAGTGTAATTTTGTAAATGGTGCATAAAAAAGTTCTTTCATTCATTCCAAGGTTTGTGAATCAGTGGATTTAATGAATAAGTGTCACTGTTTTATTCATTAGACTAGCTGTTCCGGCGAACTTCGTTCGTTTTGTATGGGAAAAACTAAAATGTTGTTTTTCTTAGTTCCTCGCAAGTTTTTTTTCCTTTTTCTTATTTTTTAAACCTTCCCTGGACTTGAATAAATAATTCAAAACCAAAATTAGCGAAATCGGTTCAGCGGTTCTCGAGTTTTAGCGAGACTAACGAACAGCAATTGATTTTTATATATGTGTAGATTTATTTTCTGCTTTAGATGTTTAGAAATTATGACATTGAATACATCACAACCTCAGGTAAGGACGGATGCAAGAGGGTAGGTCATTGGGATCGTGAACCCCTTCGACAAGGGTCTAGCTAGGTCGAATAGTATTTGTGATTTATTATTAGATTTAGATTCTGCCTTAACCTTATTTGATTGTATTTGACTTGAAGTCACTCGTTCACTAAACGTAGACAAATATCTTATTGATGTCTTATTATGTTCGTCCCTATGTGTGCTTTCATTTTTAAAGCTACGCAACAGATTTTGATGGGGTTTTGTAATAGTTAAAGTGATTTAAGAGGAAGGTTCATATGTAGGTCATATGTACAATGACCTGGAAGTTTAACCATTCGTGCTAAACTTGTTCTAGCTGCTACTTATTAATAAACAAAGACTAAATTATTCCAAGGATTAAATTGACATTACAGTATTTATTACACTGAATTATTGTTTAAAATCAATTACCGATCGCATTTTATATTGAAACAAGGAAGTTGAAATAGAAAAATGTATCAAATCGGGAAGAATCGTAATTATTCTGATCTTGAATTAAAACAATAACTGGTATAGCTAGGTAAACTGTTTCTGTCGACACAGATGGTGCACGGCAACTGCCAACAAGGTCGGTTCCAATGTCACAATCTCGTTACACAGCTAAAATCGCACAAAATGTGGTTTGAAGTAAGTGTATAGTGTACACAGTTGGCTGTGTACGTCTAATCAACGATTTTGTACGGTTCTTACGTACGGTACGGACAACCTCGACTATGTTGAAACGTTTATACTTTCATTCTTTGATTTGAAAAGTACTTGAATTTGGTGATTTAAAGGGACGTAGGAATAAGGAAGGAATGACAGTTAATATGTATGTAGAGAATATACACAGATACAACTAGCGCAGTGCAGACTTAAGAGATAGTTAGTCTTAAATCTCGATTTCATGAAAATTGGAAATTGGAATCATTACAACATTGAACATAATATAATTGTTTAGTTAAGAATAAACAATAAATCATCAGATAATACATCAGATTAGTATTGAAAGTAAATATTAATAATCTGTTAGTAATGTGACATTTAAGGCTAACCTTACTATGTTGACCCAATGATTGACTAGAAGAGAATTTTATATCATAATACACTAATTATGTACAATAAAGTTTATTGAAATAAACATAAAACTTGTGGAAATATCAACAATCTAATTATTAGCATATTTTAGCGTGAAAAAATATTGTAGAAAGGAAGAAAAGTAAAAATATGTAATCCGTCATTTTATCAGTGACCCAAATTTAGTACTCTTAAAAGTGATAGTAAAGCGGACGCAAAAAATATATAAAGTTATTTAATACGTCAATCAAGACTTCCTATGGAAAGTAAATCATTATACCAACTACTAAAAAAGATCAAATAGATAATTGATTTTATGAGAATGTTTTTATGTATTGCAAATATTCTATAAGCAACATTGATGTTGTAACATCAAGCCAAATAATGTAACGTACTAAATGTGTTGTCTTATTGGTTATTATTTCCTTGATTTTTCTCAATACGTTTATGGGAAATAAATATTGAAAATGCTAAGTACCCAACTCAAAAAAAATCTTCAACATCTTCAAGAAACTTTGAAAATACAAATTACCCGAGTCTAAAATTTCTCAGTAAGCATAAAATAAGAAATATTGAAAATGTAAAGTTCCTAAGTTGAAACTTCCCCCAACATGTTTATAAGAAATATTGCAAGTGTAGGTAAAGTACCCAAGTTGAAATTTCCCCTAAGACGTTTACAATAATCGTAAAAATGGTAAGTACCCTAGTCAACGATTTTCCCTACAAATTTATAAAAATTAGCCAAGTTAAAAGAATACCAGAACGTTTAAAAGAAATATTGAAAATGTAAAGTAACCAAGTCGGAAATTTCCCCTAAAATTGTCATGTACCTAACAAACAAAAAAACAATCTTGAAATTTCTAAGTCCCCAAGTCGGAAACTTCCCTCAAAACAAACTGAAAAACAATCTTAAAAATACAAATTAGGTACCCAAGTCGGAAATTTCCTCCAAAATTGTCATGTAACGTACTAAAAAACGATTGTTGTTATATTTATCGCCGTAAGCGTTGAAGTGACACGCTATATTACGTCAGTATGTTAACGATATTACGTGTGTTGCTATTTTTACGCAGATAGGTGCCGGCCGGCGAAGATCCAATTATTGCGAACGTATCGGCCAAGAATAGAAAATCAACACGGCTACATTATCCAAACATTTTCCGTTTAAACCGGCCGGCTTTACCGTACACTAACGCAGTCTTTCCCAAAGTGGGCGTTAACGCCCTCTCGTGGGCGCTGGAGGCCTTGACGTGGGCGGTTTGGGGCTCATGAAAATCGCGGGTCATGGGCTACTTGCAACTGAAACCGCTTCTTAATTTGAAATTCATTAAAATTGAAATCTTCTGAGTACACTAATCCACATTTCTATCCTATGCTATTGTAGAAATACAATTGTACGATGAAATAGGATAATAATTTGAATAAAAGACACGCTATTCATTGTAAAGTTGCATTAGTATTGCTCTCTGTGCTAAGAAAACAATGGTTGGTAATAAAATTAAATTAGAAGCGAAACTTAGCCTTTATTGAGGTTTATTAAGATAAAAAAAGTAGGAACCGCAAACTACAAGCTTACTGATATTCAAAGTGGGCGTAAGACGAAATGAGTTTTGAAACTTCTATACTAACGCGTAGTCAGGATGACAACCCTATAATTGTTATCAAAAGTATGACATGACCAATCCGCAACATGAAATCGTCGAACACTTATGTTATAGGATGGTGTATATTATCCAAGCATTTACCTGCATTCTAGCATTAAACTGGCTTTAGTACTAATGCGGTGTGAGGATTTGATAACCCTATCGCTTTTACCAACCTCAGGATGTGAGGTTACCAGCTATACCACACTCCAAACTGAAACACGACGATGTTGAGCCGGAGAGCTGACGTTGCGGCGGAAGGGATAAGTCGTTGGACTTAGTTATTGTGCAAGTCTACCGTGTACTCTACCCTCCGAAGCGCAACGTGATATCTCATTATGGTAGAAGGAAATGGATAAGGTGGTGGAACACAATCCGGGAAAGTTGCCGTACGACTGTCAGCTGTGTATGTTGGTAATGCTATGTTTTTGTAGAGAGGGAGATGATCTACGATTAATTTTACACGCTACGGAACCGGACAGAAATGGTCCGGATTGAAATTCAATGTGGGCCATTTGTTGCAGAACAATACCTAATCTACTTGATATAATAATCCAGCAATATTAATTAGTAATTCCACTGGAAAGGACTATCTAAAGCTACTTTCGTATTACATCCTTGTAGACTCCTTATGAAAATGAAGGTCAGTGGAATATTACATTCTATTATTATCGACATACAGTACCGTCGTTACCATACGTCTACTCGGGGCTCGGGCCCCGAAAAACTAAAAACCCCTTGAAAGGCGTATATATGTATTCTCTAATCCAGAAATAAGATTTCATTTTAATAATTTACTAATTAAACTGAAAATTATTATCAACTTCTAAACTGTATACATATATTTAAAGTTAACCGTAATTTAATAATAAATTATTGTAATTAATAAAAAGGTAATCGTCGAACGGCCCCAATTTTTTTAAAAAAGGGAACATACCCTGAAACTTTTCCGCTCGGGGGGCCTCGGTATGCATTAAGACGGCCCTGTTAATCTAGCCTTGTTTACTCAAACACCGTAATATTGGATTAGTAGAGTTGGCGATCTATTTTCTGAAATCGAGCAAATCAATGTCAAAGCGGCTGAAGGTTAATGTCGCACATCGAGGTGCGATCTTTGACCTTAAGGTGAAATTATAATACACTAGCTTCCAACCGCGGTTTCGTTTGAGCGCCAAACTATAGTTTTAGTATACTAAATCTTTATAAACCTTATATAGACTGCATTTATAATGTAATATTGTATTCATCATCATCAATATCAGCCGGAGGACTTACACTGCTGGACACAGACCTTCCTCAAAGAGCGCCACAAGTCACGGTCACAAGCCGCTTGTATCCAGCGACTCCCCGCGACTTTGACAAGATCATCAGTCCATCCAGTCCAGAATATAGTATTACAATAAATCAACTAAACTCGATTGATTCATCGCAATCAGATAATATCTTTTATAACCGTCTGGAATGTAAAGATGAGAATAAACTCATTCTCTATCCAACTATCGCCTCTGTGGTCTAGCAGTTCTAGTGATGGACTTAACTTCATGAAGTCAAAAAAATATGTGGCTCGGGATTGAATATGTATTCGGTTGGTGACAAGCTTGCCACCTATCACATTGTGAGACTAAGTGTCTTAGGCTAGTCGTGGGTGCCCTGGTTGTGCCTCTGCCTACCCTTTCAGGGATATTGGCGTAAAGATTACTCTATCATTCATCTCCTCCCTCATCTTACTCATCATTGGTGACTTACTCTATCAAACTCTAAGTGGAAATCGCAAACCTGTCTTCTGTTTTATTCTGCAAATATCTCTCTTTTTAAAAAGTTTTCTAAGATATAAACAAATTAAGTTCTATCTCTTTTTACAAACTCTAAAGATAGAGACAAATTGAGTGTTTACTTGCGATCCTCAGCGAACAGGTTTTATTAATAGGAGTGCAAGGGTTTTGATCGGAGCAACGTACGTCCTAGGCACGCAACAGGTTACTAGCGACCGTGCGTACATTGACTCGCCTTGGGGATTTCGGTTGTTTTATAAACCCGTATAATACTAGCCGAAATAGGCTATTTGTCAGTAACACCGTTACTCTGACGAGATAGTAAAGCTCTACAACTGACTCAGTTGAACTGCCATTTTATAGCAATAGTGTTAGTGCTTGTCACTGTCGTATTCAGTTTTAGGGCTAAGGTAGTCTGAGCTTATTGATATTTGCGCAAGACTGCTGTGTTTCTTTTATCAGATCTTCTAAGGCTGAGTCATAATTAGTTGGTATATTTTCAAATTCTATTAACGCGTCATAATACATAATAATTGAGTGTAATGAAATGAAATGAAAATTATTTATTTGCGGAATATGTGTGTTAAAAAGTTGTTAATAAGATATTTAAGAATACAACATATTCTACCACATTGTGGTGTGCAAATATTTAATTAAATTTAAGAAGTTACTTATTTAATATATAAAAGGTACATTTAAATCGCAGCACTTATTTACATTTTTAATAAACATTTTATTTATTTATAAACATAAGTAGCATAATTTATTATAATTAAATTTAAAGGTAGATTAATTTTTAGTCCTATCTACCGTACACTACCACCGTTTCCAAACCTAGCCAGTCGGGAGAAGAAACGGCGAAACAAACTCCCCGGCAACCATGATTTTATTACTTAAATTGGGTTTAAATTTATAAAAAAAATTTATACATATTTTATTTATTTATGCTTGTCAGCAAGAAAATCTTTTACACTTTAATATGTCTTCTCTAATAGCAAATCAAACACCTTCTTTCGAAATCTTTTTACTGGAAGTGATTTCAGACTATCAGGAATTTGGTTATATATACGAATGGACACGCAATATACATTATTTTTATAAATATTAAGTTTTTGATTAGGCACATGTAGTTTCTTACAATTTCTGAAGTGTGTAATTCTCAATACTTCAGCATTTGTCTGAAACAAATGATGATGTTTATTTACAAATACACATACAGCCAAGATATATAAGCATGGTAAAGGTAAAATTTTGAGCGACTGTATGGTCAATCTAAAATATAAAATTAATCGCTGAATGCGCTGAAAACCGCTGGACCAATTTGGCTGTTTTTTAATGTTAGTTATTGTCAGGAGAAAGTTCTTATGAATAGAAAAAAAAGAAAAAAAAATGTAGGTAAATGCTGGTATAAGTACTTAATTTTTTCCCATACAAACTGAATGTTTAGAAGGAAGTTCGCCCGGACAGGTGTGAAATAATGTCAATCTTTTCTAATACCGCGAAAGATTTAGTAACGTTTAGATGGAGGAATGTTTTTTTTACAAATAATACAAAGTAATTGACTACACTGACACGCATAGCCACATTGTCAATTTAGCTGATCGATAGCCACATTTATGGTATAAGTATATGTGTACTAAATTTAATATATCCAATAAGTGCTTGTGATCATCAAGTCGCATTTTAATTAGTTATAGAATAATGAGGCGTATGCCTAATTGTAGACAGAATAAGATTTAAAATGATGATAACGATTATATAATCAAAACTCAATCTGTTTTATTAATAAACATAGACTAAAGCGCTACTAGTCTTACGTTGACATTATAGTTTATATTGCAGTGTTATAAAGACTACTATGTCAAAATCCTTGACTACTTTAGTCTACGATTATTAATAAGTCAGAATAATATGTATTATGAAATCCTACATAGATTTATACATGCATAATATTATTGATTGACGCAGGTGTCTTGCGTCATCCACAGTGACACTTGCAGTCACTCTATCGACTTATTCTGATGTAAAATAACACCATAATCGTTTTTTTACTATAACTCACATCAAGTTTATATTTTTAACTAAATACAGAAAGATTACCATTCTATACATTTTTTTATTTATTTATTAATTTATAAGTGCACGAAAATGTCATAATTATATTTATATTCTGACGCCCAAATCTTGGCTTAAATGAGGACAATTATGTCAATTATAGATTTAATTTTAATATAATTTACTTTAGATTATCACTTGTAGCATACCACTTCACGCAATTTCCTACATAGAATGAATAAATGAAAACCAACTGAGAACCTACAAATGTAAAATTGTATTTATATTTAAACCAGAACTAAGTAAAAATATAAAGATTTTAATATAAATAAAATAGAACCAAGTAAAAACGTAGACTAAGTACATTTGTTTACTATCAAAATTCAAGTTTATTCCTGTTCTATAAAAATACATTTTAAAGCAACATTAGATATTAACGAAACAATGTTTTGATAGCCACTGAAGGTCAAACAATTAGTAGAGCTTATCGGTGATCTTTATACTCGGCTGATATGTCTAGGTTATCTGGAGGTGAATTATTAAAAAGCAATAAGTCTTCTGGTTGTAGCACATTTACATGTCGTGACTGAGCGAAATGGCCATTAGAATGAAGTTATCGATTTTTAATATATTTGGATTGCAGTTTGTTTGTTTTTAATACCTAATAGATAACGTATGACAAATGTGATACAACAATAACGTTTAACAAGCTTTTAATTTGACTAGTTTATTTGCTTTTTTTCAGATCTCTAGACGGAAAGAGAAAACCGTAGTCGTGGTAGAGTATCTAAGGGCCCTTACCATGAGTCTACGGGTTTTCAAATTTACTACACTCGCTACCGTCTCTGAAAATTATTTGTATGAAAACTTTGAACAGCGCCTCTATTGGTAACTAAGAGAAACACATTTTTAGATCAAAAGTGTCATAGATTTCGACACGTAACTCACTGAACGTAATCTATACCAAGTCATGGTAAAGGATCTGGTATAAACGTTTGTAGATGAGGTACTTAGATTTTTTTTAAATCTACTAATTGAGAACAAAACAAAATTTAAACAAAATAAATTATTTCCAAGACACTGCAAATACATGAGTATTGTCATTTCAAAATGGCGACCATTACGAAATGACAGATAAAATTTCCTAAAACCCACCCAGTGAAAGGGCTGGTTGTAAAGTATTGAGCTTAGTACGCTTTAATAAAAGCTTGTTTTTAAAAAAACCGCTTATTTAATTTTTATTTTATGTAATCCATGAAGGCTGACGTAGATATTTTGAATGTCATTCTTCGTAACGATTCTCAGATTACGATAAAAATGATAACAAGGAGTTATGTAACATTAGAACTCTAGTTTTCAGTCTAGATAATCAGTGATTTAGCATGTCCTCTTATCTGTATAGCTTATATAAAATATTATTACAGTGATATACCTAATGTAAGTCATAATTTCATTATGAATCCGCCCCTGAGAAGAAAGATTAAATGAGAACATAACCGCGTGGTACGACTGACCTTAGACAAGAAATATAACGTTTTCATGAAATAGTCGAACATATAACGAAGTAATTATAACAAGGGGCCAGGTCGCATACGTGCTAAAGGCTATTAAATTTTCATGACTTTTTTGCTATTTGTTTTTTTTTTAATTTAAAGTGCATAAGTAAAGTATTTATGAAGAAATTAGTGTATAGTACATTTCCTCGTAGCCGACAAATCTAACTAAATAAGCTTGACACAAACTCAAACTTGACTAATGGCAGATGTTAAAACCCATGCAAAAATAAAAATAAAACCTTTCGATTTTTTACTGAGATTCAATTTTATTTATTCTGATATCAATACTTGATATTCATTAATCCTCGAACACAAGATGAATGAACTTGGGTTTTGCGAATGGGGTGATTGGCCCGAAGATCATGGGCCTTGCTTGTCCTTACGCAACATACGAATATCGAAACTCGTCCAGACAGTGAACCTTGGCTGAACTTTCGGGACCAACGAATTTATTAGGCTGGTTCATTATAGGGTAATTATCATGACTTGATTGAATTAACTTTGATTTGCGATAATTTTAATGAATACCGTAAAGTTTGGGTGATTCCAGGTAAATCTATTCTTCTAAATTTGAATTAGGTTTGATGTGGTCAATTGTCTATATTAAAAGACTAGCAGTTTCACGCAGCTTCGCCTGCGTAACTTGGCTTCTACTGCACCGATTTTGTTAAAACAAAGCCCATGTCACTCAGGGATAATGTAGCATTTTGAAGGTGAAAGCATTTTTGAAATAGGTTTTGTAGTTCCGGAGCCTATTCATTTCAAACAAACAAACAAAAATTTAAAACTTCGTCTTTATAATATTAGTATAGAAGTATCGATTGACAAGCATTGTTCTATTTTGTTATATTTTGGATGGGTGAATTAAAATACCTGATCATGACCTATACACACCACATTATATGTTCGTCGTTGCCCTGGGGACAAGTCAGACCTATTGTGTTCGTAATCTGGACTAATATTTGCAAGCCTATCACCTTATCACAACCATAGTATTACTGACAGATCAACCAGTTTTTTAAACAAAAACAACTAGTCTATATTCTTTCTCCAGCATTTAATTTAAGATGACTAAAATACAATACAACATATCTTTATTGTGCACCAAATACAGAGAAATTACAAATACATCAAATAATAATTAAACTAAAAGAAACACAAAGGCGGCCTTATCGCCAAGTCAGCGATCTTTTCCAGGCAACAAGGTATGGAACAAGATTTCGCGGAATACTGTGTAATGGTGCTCTTAAAAATATCAAACTCTATAGTAGAGATATAAATAAAAGATTTCTAATGTTATCTTTGTTACAGATCACGAAAACGTGGCCCGAGCAGTTCTTGCGACTTGGGTTATGGAGAAAGGGACGACCAGATGAACGAATGCAATGCTGCCCTGGTGCTCATGTCACTGAGCTGCTCCCCGAATTCGCCTCGACCTAGTAAGTTTATCTTTTGTAATTACTGTCAGTACACTGAAAGCGAAAGTGGCCTTCGAAACTTCGTACATTTTGCTCGATTTTCGCAATTCAAGTAGCATTAAGCGATTTGCACATTTTAGTTAAGACCTTTTTTATGTAAAATTATTTATGAGCTCTTTATTAAATATAATTTAATTGTACATTTTGTGTGAGTCAAGATAAAACGATTCTTAGTTATAAAAGCGAAAGTAAGTTTGTTTCGCTTTCACGGTCTATAAATATTATATTTAAAAATCCCATAACTGTAGTTTTTAATTGAAAACTTTATTATGTATGTAGCTAGACGTCTTTGAATAATACTCAATTATAAACAGGAACTATACCAAATAAGGTATATTGTTGAATTTTCAATAATTATCAAATATAAAACCAACGCATAAAAATAAATACGTTATGACTAGTTTTACATGACTTTACAACGTGCCAGCGGCCGGCCCCGGCTTCGCACGGTTATGAAATATACATATTATAAACCTTCCTCTTTAATCACTTTATCTACTAAAAAACCGCATTGAAATCCGTTGCGTAGTTTTAAAGATTTAAGCATACAAAGGGACATAGGGACAAAGTAAGCGAAGTTTCAAATCCCGGGTCGGGCAACTTAAAAACTAGAACATTTGTATTTTTAACTTTTTAAGTAAGATAACGTTGCCCGAAACTAGATGTGTGCCCGGTTGGAAATAGACTTGCCATCTAGACATTAAGATTTAGTGTCTTCGGCTAGTCGTGGGTACCTTAGTTGTGCCTTTGCCTACCTCTTCGTGATATGGGCGTCAACGAACTGTTTTTACTTTTTCTTTTTATGGAATTTTGACCAATGAGTCCAAGATTGGTTTGGAATGGCATTCTAATCTTGGAAATCATTTAAAAATTAAAAATAAAAAAAAATTAAATTCTAATCTAGATTGGAATGAATGAGGAATGAATTCAAAACCATCTCAACATTCTACATCATCATTACATAGTATAAAACAAAGTCGCTTCTTCTGTCTCTATCTCCCTTTATATGCTAAAATCTTTAAAACTACGCAACGGATTTTGCGATCAATTGATTAAATATTAATACATGATAAAGTGATTGAAGAGAAAGATTTATATGTATACTAGCTGCGCCCCGCGGTTTCACCCGCGTAAGTCCCGATCCCGCGGGAACTCCGGGATAAAAAGTAGCCTATATGTTATTCTGGGTCTTCAGCTATCTACATACCAAATTTCATCGTAATCGGCTTTGTAGTTTTTGCGTGAAAGAGTAACAAACATCCATACATCCATACATACAAATTTCGCATTTATAATATTAATAGGATTTCATAGCCGTGCGAAGCAGGGGCGTGCCGCTAGTAGAATATATACGCTGCCCGGTCGTTGTTACATAAGTATCATCACGCTATGCCGGCAGTCTGGTTACGATGGCTAGGAGATTGCGTAAAGGCCACCTGTGAATATGTCTGTAATGCATTTTCAATGTATTATCTTAGTAATGGATTTTACTAGCATTTTGCCATGTAAGCGATTTATATGTAAGATATGCTCATTACAAAACATTACTATTTGACCTCACAAACTATCTAAAATAATATTATAAAGAGGAAATGTTTGATTTGTTTGTTTGAAGCGAGTAGGCTCCGAAACTACTTGACCGATTTCAAACGTTCTTTCACCTTTAAAATGCTACATTATTCCTGAATGTCATAAGTTTTGTTTAGTCAAAATCGGTGCAGTAGAAGTCAAGTTACGCAGGCGAAGCTGCGTGCAACTGCTAGTACTTCTTAAATAAATATAAATAATCGGCTAGAACCGTGACATCTGACTAGTTGGTAGAGTTTTTTTGCAACTCTTCAGAATTGGTACCACCGCCTTACCTATTCCTGCTGCCATAACGACAGTGCTCACCGTTGACGTTTTCCGGTTCGAAGGATAAGGTAGCTGGTAAACTTACTTTTTCTCGAGGTCTAACATCCCGACCTCAGTTTGGCCACGCACTTTTACTACCTTTGATGTCTCTGGGCGGCCTGAATTTCTTACTATTAGGAAATCCGTCTACATGTTTGCCTTCGAATTTCATTACAAAAAAAAACTATTTTTGTACTAAAGATAGCTTTATCGGCACTCAACACTCACAAAGTATAAATAAAAACTTAATAATATGGAAAGCTATGTGAAATAAGTAGATTGTAGTATCTAGCTTCATTCCCAACCATTCTTTGCACTTGTAACTTGTCAAAAGCTTGCAAAGGTGTAGTTATAATAAACTCCCCTAATGATATGGTAGTTCTCAAGATGTTGCATTAACGGCTTTATTTATTCTGTGAATATATACATTGTGGTAGACATCCCGGAGCACATCATGCCACGCTCTGCCATATAAATATTTTAATTTTATTTTTTAATTGTTTTAATCGTTATAATCATCGTAATCGTAATTTGGGGCTAAGACGAATCAAAACACAAAAATTTTAAATTTTCAATAACCACCCAAAAATCCTATATATATTATTAAATGTAGCTAAGAACCATCCTATAGTCCATCCATCCATAAGTGCATGATCCTAATGAGTCCCATATTAATTTTATCATGATTCGACTTATAGTTTTTGTTTTAAACGTAACAATGCATAAAGCTTTGTTGTTAAAGTCCGGAGAAGTTGTAAAAACTGCGAAATTGTTTTCACTAGCCATTCAAAAAATGATATCTATAAAATAAAATAAAATACTATATAATGTTGATTTTTTTTTGATAAATTTAAAATTTGATTAATTGATTTTGATAAATTTTACGCGATGTCATTTCGGAGTCCTTAACTATCTTTTGAAAAAAGAATCATCAAACCGAAAATTGGTAACAATATAATTTTAGTTGTCTTTTTTTTTCTGCTCTTAAATTATAAGCATGTGTTTAACGATTGTTACTTTTAGTATTTTCATAAACACATATAATAATAGTCCACATAAATTTAATAGGAAATAAACTTATCAGTTTTGCTCGTTACAGTGTCCTTAGGACTATTATAACGACAATAATTTGTAATGATGTAATTGTACTTGTTATTATGTAATTTATGTTATATATTATAATATCTAAACGCGCCAATCTCAAAGTGTCACTTGCTTATAGATATGTAATTCCATTTATATTAATATTAAAAAAAAACAAACGTCAGAGTTAAATTGTAAGAAGTATCTTACATTATAAAGATTAACTTAATGAGATGCGAAAAATATTTCACTTATTATCAAAAAACCAACTCCAACTTCCAACTCAAAAATAAAACAAATTCAAAATATTAAACTTCAGTATATGTTGTTTCATACACTTATCGTTTGATTTGCTAAAAACCAAAAATGTAGAGTTAAATTATTACAACTAGGTATTCCGTTTAAGTCAAATATTATTTTAAGATGAACCTCACCTCACCTCAAAAATAAATTAAATTAAAATTCAACGTTCCGAGATACCAACTCAAAAATAAAATAAATTAAAATTCAGCGTTCCAAGATACCGACTGAAAAATAAAATAAATCTGGATATCAACGGGAAACATAAGTGTTTATATCATAGACATATATATTACTTCGTAAGGACCCGGCTAAAGAACGCTTCAAGTGTCCGCAGCGCGTTGGCCCTAAAATATCGTTTTAGGGCCAACGCAGCTCAATCGTCCGATGGCGAACGATCCGACGACTCACTATCCTTAGTGAGTGCATGTGTTAATTGTAATTTACAAAAATGCCTAGTTGCGTCATAAAAAGACACAAAAATTATGACACAAAATTTAAAAAGGTACGTGGGATATCGTACCTTTTCAGTAAGTTAGCGTACAATAGTGTTATTATTTTAACTATCAATAAATGAAAATCATTTTAAAGCAAATATCTCTGCAGACACACGATTGCGTTGTCACGTGGTTGTCACATGACACAGTACCGCGGAAGGCGATGTAACCTTGTAAAGACGTTCCTATTTTTTATGTTTTTGTTACTCTGGGTATTGTCTACTGTACTAATTTTTAAAAACTGTATTCTGTTTTTTTTTAATTTTTCTTAGTAATAAAAAACATAGTTTAATCATAAAAATACCCACATGATTCGTTTATTCGTTATATCGTTGAAAATAATTAGTCGTTATTGAACGAAAATCATAATTTTAAACAGAGTGATTATTCAATTAATTTTTCTTTTAGGGTTTTCAATTTTATGTCAGTAACTATTTTTACTTTACTGTTAATGATAACATAATTTATTAGCAAAATGTTTATTTAAATTTATTTATAAGGAATTCTACATTTCCTAAAAACGTACAAGTTACAAGCTACGCTTCCTCCTTTATAAGACCTAAAGTAATACGCTTTCTGAAGCGATCTCAATACACAAAAAGCTTCAATTATAAATGATAAAAATATTACTACATTAAAAATTACCTAGTGATCCTATTCGTAAAGTACATTGAAGTCGTCTTATACGGGCACAACGAAAAGAACTTTGCTACATAAAAATACTATATATGCTTTATTCAGTTTTCTGACAATCAAAAATAAAATAAATATTTTGTTATAAATCATAATTATTACGCTCGACACGTTAGTACAAGGTTACATAATACTCTGTACGCAGCGCGTAATCGCGTTGCGTATATTGGCTACTAGATGACGTTGTTTTTGGCTTGTATGAAAAATTTTATGTCATTTGTTCTGACGGGCGTATCCTTCCCTTTGAAATCATTGGTTTATATCTTATTTGAATTGTTTAATTTGACTATGAAATCCACAAAACGTTGATGACGTCTAGACTGTGTCTAGACTTTGTCTAGACAGGTATTGGTTAAACTGCGGTCCTGTGTTATGAGCTTCAACTAAATTCGCTCTACTTATTTCAGCCAGTCTGCTATCCAGACCTACCCTAACTATAAAAGCTTTAACATGTTACTATTCCTAGAAAATATAGTTATAACTTAATTGATTAAAATTTCAAATGAAGTCAATTATGATTAAGAGTTTGTATTTTAAAACCAAATGAGATCTATCTGAACATTGGTATAAAACTTATGTTTTAGAATAAAGTAAATTTTATTTATAAAATTCGTTCATTTTGGAATACTTGGCTGTTTGGAAAACCACTGAATTATTTTTAAATTGGATTTTACTTTTTGAAGTGTTTTTTTTTCGACTTTTAGTTATGTTTTATCAAAATAGGCCAAGTGAGAGTGAAACCGAAGGCGCTTAATGAGAGATGCGAGTGCAAATTGCGTCAAGCTAGTTTATTAATTGCAGAAATTTGGTAAATTGAAATACGTACTATATGAGAAAATTTTTGTGAAGTAATAAGCAAAGCCTTAGTAATTATTCGAAATGGAACCTAAAACTATAACTCAGTCCAATTTCATGCTCTATTAAGTAAGTAGCTGAACTAACTGGCCAACTTAACGACGTGCTTGGTACCTTGCAGTTCTTTTGTGTCAGGTTTCAAAATATAGTAATAAAATACAAGACACACAAACACAATATAATGAAGATGTGTTCTGAATCTGAATAAAATAATCTTAAAATTCTGTTTATGCAGTAGCATAGCAGTTATTTAAACAAATCTTAAAAGAAAGCTCTCTTACTCAAAGTTGTCTCTCAAAGTTACTCTTTTTTTTTCGAATTGGCTAACATGTTGCTGACCGCGAGGTTTTTACAACTTCACCGGTATATGAAGTTACTCTTAAATGTAAATTCATGTAATACTGGAAATTAAAATCGGATATGTCATTTTAGTAACGTTTGAACACAATACTGGCGAATTATGAATATTTAGCTATTAACAACAAATAAAATATAGCCCTAGGGCTAGGGCTGTGTTCAAGAGTATTATAATGACATATATCCGATTCCATTTTGTTAATATTTTATATATTAGAAGGCAAAGGATTTCCTGGTGATAAGAAATTCACGCCGCCTAGAGACACCAAAGGTGGTAGTGGTGCGTTGCCAACTTGAGGCCGGGATATTAGGCTTCGAGCAAAAGTAAGATTAAGGGCTACCTTACCCTCTAAACCGGAACATGCCGATCCGGGTGAGTCGCTGCGAAGTTTTACAACTAGTTAGATGTCACGGTGTCAGTGACGGTGAGCCTATGCTCACCGTTAACGAGCTGCCTGGCAGGGAGGCAGATGCTCTATTCTGCAAAGGAGCCCGGACCAACACGGGGAAAAATTCAAGATCTATAGAAATATCTAGATTCAAGAGTAACCCTTCTGATCTGTAATATATAAATATTCTAAGCAGAAAGGCAAATACATACACGTGTTCTTTTGGAATTACGTACCGTAAAATAGTTATCACTATTTACGTAAGACATAATTAAAGTCATTGTAATATTACAATTACATACCATTTTTTTGTAAATTTAGAACAATAACAGTTATGTCTTTGTCACCTTATCTACATGTCAGTACAATGCTTAAGTTTACTTGTATAATTTAACTACTTTTTACTATTTTACCTAAGGTACATATAAAAAGGTCAAGAAGCCAAACAGTGACCAAGGAAATGGTTCTTAAGTATTAAGCTATAAGTTTATTTATACGATAATTCGGCTGAAATCCACATAAAATGCATATTCATATAAGACAAACGAGACAGACTTTTTGATATTTCTCAAAGAATTAGCGAATAATTTTGAAATCAATTAATAAATGTAGAATATTAATCAAGTGCCAAACTTAAGATTATTTGAGCTCATATTTCTACTAAATAGGACCTGAAGTAGATAGACCATACTGCGCAAACGAAAATAGATTTATGTAGAATACATGTCGATATCACACATTTTACGTCTATATTTGTAGTTTTTACACTTACACTTACATATTATACACGTTAAGTACATTTACACAATCTGACATTTTACATTTTATCACAAATTCTTAAATTTAGTCTTGAACCGAGTAATAAATTTAGATGCCTTTAAAACCAAAACAAAACATTTTTTTTCGGAATCTAGGCCCAAGATTTTATATTAACTTACAGTTTTTATTAGTGACATCAGGAGAAGATTAACCTTATGTCACAAACGAATTTATATCTACATTTCGCTATCAAGATACAACCTATCTTATTTTGACGTTCACAAACTCAATTACGTCCATATAAAATACATGTTCATATTGAACAATCGAGACTCAATCTAGTAATATATGTTTTTCGTAAAGTTTATGATTGATTTTGGAAACTATCAAAATATTAAAGTGCCCCTTCAAGTACCAACTGAATATTGTTTAAAAACTCGTTCTATCATACTTTCCAAATGAAAATAGGTCCAAAATAGATATCCATATTGCACAATCGAGACACAATCTAAACATTTGACGTTATCGCAAAGTTTCTGAGTAATTTTGGAAGCGATTAAAAAGTGAAGGTACCAAAGTCCCAAACTGAAAATTGTTTATTTTACCACTGAACGAAAATTCGTTCATGTCCATATTGCACAATCGAGAGCCAACATATAATAAAGTTACATATAAAAAAAAAAGATAAAGTTTATATTTCACTTTAGAATGATTATTAAACTAAAGTGCCCCTTCAAGTACCAGGTTCAATATTATAAGCTCATAGTTCTCTATAATATAATCTGGAGTAGGTTACCCTGCTTACTTACTACTTCCACCATTGAAAATTGTTTCACGTAAAATGCATATTGCACAATCGAGGCACAATGTAAAATTGGTCATTTCTTACCAAATTTATTATTGATTTTGGAAGCTATTAAAAAGTGAAAGTGAAAATCCTTACAAGTAGCAAACTGAAATTTTTTCTACGACAAACGAAAATAGGCCCATGTCCATATTGCACACTCAAGAGAATTTAGCTATCTAACATTAGATATTTCTTACAAAGTTTATGATTCACTTTGGAACGAATATTAAACGAAGGTGCCCCTTCAAGTACCAGGCTAAAGATTATAAACTCATAGTTCTCCATAATAGAATCTGGAGTAGATTACCCTACTTCCGCTATCAAAAATAGCTCCATATAAAATGCATGTCCATATTGCACAATCAAGATGCATAGTCATGTCTAACGTTCTCACAAACTTTACCACACATCTTGGAACCAAGAAATACGCGTGTGTATTATGTGTGCCGCGAGAAAATTACCGTTCTTGCGAGTGAAAGTGGCCAGCTATAAGTTCCGTTTCGTAATTTATTGCACTTTAATTTTATTTGTACTTGTAACACTTAGATTAGACAAGAATTTAATTTATACACTTGACAATAGCTCACTTGCCGATTAAATTATCTGTTACAATTACTAAGTACATCGTAAAGTGATGTATCTATGCGTAGATATAATACAGTATTGTGTAGATGTAATACCATTCATTTTAAAAAGTCGAGTTTTTATTATGACATATAATACAGTATTTTTGTAATACATGTAACTTCACGTCAAGTTCCTTGCGGGGTAGATAGAGAGTATCAAGTGGTAACTGCCAAGTGGAACGATTCTTGCAGACCTGCAGCAGGTCTAAAAAGCTAGCTAGCAGCTAGCTTACTCTACATCCATTACTCTCTGAAACTCTTCATACCACACTTTGACATGATTAGATACTAGCTTAACAACAAATGTAAAACTAATATATATATTTACTGGACAAGTGACACAGTTTCATCTAACTCCAAAGTAAGCAAATTAAATGTATTATGAGTATTAGACTGTATTATTAATACACAGAAATAACTGAACAGATACCAGTATAAATTTCATAAGCACCTGGATCCGAAAATGCAGACATATACACGTCTGCTCCCGTCGAAATTTAAATCTGAGCCTCAGGGTAACTGGTACTAAACTTTTGCAAGGACTTACTGGCGACTCTCTTGGAGAGTAGGATAGCCAATACCTTACCAAAAATTTGAGATCCTAGTTTCGGTATAACATCGCATTAATCTTTAATGTCATTATCATCACCGAATTAGTTTTATTGATAAATTAATAATGAAACTGAAAACCATCTCGTTCACGTTTGCTTTCAAAAAATAATCCACAGAAAAATCGGTTCATCTGTTCAAAAGTTATGATGCCTTAGACAGACATAAACACGTCAAACTTATAACACTCCTTTTCTATTAGTTAAAATACAGTTAAAATGACAAACTTATCTCTTACGAGTAATATTTTGGAGAAATAATCTGCAGTTGGCATGCTTAACGAAATATTCTCCCATAACTACAACAGAATACTTAATTTTGTGTTCTTTTTAGGTGCATGGGGAGGTCGGTCGTCAGTTTCTCCTGGAGCCAGCAGCAGTTCGGGATCATCATGGCGATCGGGCACACCATCTCCTCCCCCAGTGTCTTCGTCTTTCAGCGACGAGGGCATCGCCATGGACTATGAAGATTTACACCCCCGTAAGAAAAGGGTAAGTTTCCACTCCTAATAAACATTTTGTATTTATAATTACCTAGTATCAATTTGATCAAATATTGTACTAATACTAACTAAAAAGTGCAATCCTAATCAATAAGTGCTAAAAACCGAAATTATGGATAACGTTGTTGTAAAAAATTTGCTAAACATTATTACTACTTCAAAATTTTACAAGTTCATTATATTCGTCTTTTTCATATTTTTACATGAATTTCTCTGTTTGACTAGTAACTAACTTGTTTGCGGATGTAGGTAAAACAAGCCTTTATTTTGCTGGTTCCGCAAAATTAGCAAAATAATTTTATATATATATATATTGTAATGAATTTCCGTAAAGTAACGCTTGATTCAATAAAAACATTTTCAGTGTACAAACGTAGATAAACGTAATAGATTTAATTTCAATACGTCGCAAAAGATAAAGTCAAGGAAAATAAAAAAAATAAGATCGCAAAACCTTTTGTACCAAAAATCGAATAACATTTGTTACTATGCTGTGACGTAATTAAAAAAAATTGCATAGCCGCACATTTCGACTTAGATAGTAAAAGCTAATGAATTAATTCAAATATAACCATCTCGATACGATATACTTAGTCCAAACTATTATTCCACTTTTAACAGCTGTCAAAATCACATATTATAATATATAGCTGTCTCTTTTACTCGTATTGTGATTGTATTTCTTACAGTTTCTGTAGCCTTTTTAGGGAGATTTGGCGGCAACGAGAAAATGCACCTTACCTACTCATTTCTTTAAGAATACTTAACCTGTACAATTTAACTGAACAAAATTGTACAAAATGCCATTTATTTTGATTACTTTTTCTAAATTTAAAAACAAAATTCAAAAATTACTAAAGTTCTTCGACCATTTTTCTCTTGAAGGCGCTAAAATTCTGTCAAAAGTCAAATAAAATGGAAATAGTATACGACGAAATCAGTCGCACATCTTGTTTAACGTGTCCAAGATCCGTGCCTCTATATTCAATTAGACCGTGACACAGATCGTGCTCGCTTTCATATACCAAGCTAATGTGCACTTAAGTATATTACGTATCTGAAGAAGATACGCGGCGACATAATGTCAACACGCAGTATATACATAAAAGGAAAGCTCGGCAGGTTTAAGTTCTACGCAGATTCCAGCATCCTAATACATCTCTGTAGTTCACAGATCACAGCGAATAAATCCTTAGCCTTTTAACTTTAAGAGCCAGTATTAGTTGGCAAACATATTAAAAAAAACTCTGGTTGTTTCCTAAAATAATAAAATCTGTCACTATTGTCAATGCGATATTTCATTCAGAATGTTTACTTTATTTACTGGTGATTAATTTCATAATTATTTTAATTATAAAAATCATCATCTGAATGTTTTAAAATGTTATGTTTATATTGTTTGTGTATGGAAGGAAGGCTATAATAGAGTTTATAGAGATATGAAAAAATGTATCTCTTTTGTCTTTTGAAATGTTTTGTTTTTGTAAATTTGAAGAGCTTTAAAAAATGCAAATAATTATTAAATAAATTCAAACATTCTTTGAGTTTTATGCAAATTTCCATAATGTCGTTAACATTGACAGAGAAAGGTTTAAATTTGGAAATTATTGACTTAAAATTTGTTTGAATTGTTTGAAAAGGATTAAAAGTGTCGTTGGAATAATTGGTTATAAGATTTCCAGTTTTTTTATAATTATAATCATCCAGACAATGACCACTCTAAAATCTTCGATCTTATTCCCTTTTCACGGGTCAGCTGGTAGAAATCTCTCTCGCTTGAACATCGCCCATTGTACTGTATTATCATTATTGTAATGTTATATTTATAATAAAGAAATCATCGTTGTTATAATCACAAATAATTACTGTTTTGTGAAAATTTAGAGTAAAGTTATAACAAAGCGGAATAAAAACCCATCTGATGCAGTATGATTTATATCTATTACTTATTACCGGTTCTATTCCTTTGTGACGCATGTCTACATGATTCAAACTCACAGATGCAAGCTTATCTTTTGTCTAACTCGTGCAAGTAATCTGGATGTGTCATAATACTACAAGTTCAATATATGTACAGAGATAACTCGACCTATATATCTAATAAAGCTTTCACTAACCAGTAACCACCTGTACTTGAAGGCATTACGCAACGCCCATAACTACATTGTAAATTCTGCCGTTAATCATAAATGCATATTGTATAATTACAAAGCGTCCATAAAATTTGCCAACCTACGTTATGTTATCCCGGCGATTTCAATAATCAAGCTTTTATGATTTATTGTATAAATTATAATCAATTGTTTAAATACACAACTATATATAGATCACGTGTCGTTATACATTAGTATTTTTATCTATAAAAATATTTATTTCCTTTATTTTTTAATAAATTATTTGACAACTTACTTTATGTTATCCTGGTGATTTCAATAATCAAGCTTTTATGATTAATTGTATAAATTATAATCAATTGTTAATATACACAATTATAAAAAGAACATCATGTGATCGTTACACATTAGTATTTTTATCTATATAAATATTCAGTTTCCTGTATAAATAAGCTTAGCATTACATATTTTAATTAAATATTATTTGCCTTTAATTGTGTATTATGGAATATATACCAGGAATTGAATGACCGCTAAAAATGTATAAAACTCATTTGGATCCGAACCACAAATGACGAACGTTCAGGTACAGATAATTCAACAATTCTAGATATTTTATGCTTATATTTGAATAATTAGTACGTTTTTTGGCATATGTATTAAAATTTATTGTACAGATACATATGATTAAATTAATAAAACTGCAAAAATCTACATCAATTTCATTACAACGTCATCTAGATACAATAAGAATGGGTAATATGCAACAAATATAACTTTTTTTTATTACATATTGAATTTAAAACAGAGTAAAAGGAGCTATATTTATTAACATGCTATTTTCAAACAGGAAAATTTTGTACGAACATAATTCCTTGACTTTGAACTTGGTCCAAATTACTCACAATTCACTAAATTTCGTTATTCTTCTCAGATAGATATAGTTTGGTCTATGTAATATTTGCACAGTAAAAACAGGAAACTACATTTACCGTCTTTAAGGTTGGCTAATAAATTAGATAAGTATTAAAGTAAATATCGTGAAACAAATGTTAGTGTATGTTTATCTTGAAGTGTCTGTACAAGTAGTGTCTTGGTAAACATACTAAACCTCATTACATAAGTAGTTCGAACATTAAACTGGGTATACTCAACATTAATATTATTTGTTAGTAATAGAACTAAATGTAGTTTACAGACCAAAACATAACTTTAATAAGCAATAAAGTAGTGAGGTGGAGTGTTTTTTGCTTACTGTTACTGTTATCGATATTATTCTTAATAAATATTTCTAGGTGAAATCAAAATTCTTAAAAAATATAAAAGTTTTTTCCTTTAAGGTAAATTTAAAAAACAACAACGGAAGACGTGGCAGCATGACCGAAAGGTCTTAGACGGTCCTTGAAAGGGATAAATTAACTTAAAAAAACAACAACTTCACAAATTCTTGACCATGAAGCTACGAGTACATTACTGCTGGAGGTTACACTGCTTACAAAGACCTCGTATCATTTTCAAATATTGCTAACCCACTTTAATATACCGACCTCTCTTTCTGAGAGTCTTTTGATGCCAATTAACAAAGTCAAAACGAAAGAGTGAGTCAGCAATACTTGGATATGACATCAGGTCTTTGTTAGGAGGTTTACCTCCAGTAGTAACATGGCTTCATGAGCTTGACACACAGCAAGTATTTTTTTACTACTTTTATTTGGATAAAAGGCAAAGGAGCTTCTGATCGCACAAAGGCAGTACGAGGCATACTATCTGTAGAATCGCACAATAAACAACAGTCAAGATGGTGTGGGTGGAATTTGGAAATAATATTTGACATTTATAGTTATTGAGACACGTTTGCCAATAGCATTATGACAAACGAATCGCAGACAAAATCTGACTAAATTATTCTACTACCTACCGCAAGAACACCTCAATTACAAAAGCATATCGCACCAGGAATAGATAAGGTTTGCATTTGATGGAACTTCTATAAATTCCTTTTCCCAAATAGACGTTTAAAAAAATAAGTTTTATTTTTTATTCGACTTAAGTTTTAGCTTATACAGTCTGTCAAATCAAGATTGTATAAAGAGCCATGAAGATGAAAGGTTCACACAATCGAAAGACGCATATGATTTTAGTATTTATTGTTAAGTCACAGCAGCTGATTACCATATGTACTCTGAGCTTATCAGTGCCAGCATAATTAACACGTGTAGATCGATAAGAAAGTTACAACAATTACAGATATACTACAACAATAACGCCTTATCTAAATTTCGGTCAAGCACGTGTCGACTTGGTAGTCGCATTATTAAAAAAAGAAGTCAAACACACATAAAACTAAACAATATCTAAATCAAACATACACCAAGAAATATTTTGCTAGTGACAAGTGCAGCAGCTCGCCTGGATTGGTGTCAACACCTTACGCATTCAATACTCGCCATTATCGTGTTCCGCACTTGACGGTAAAATAGTCAGTGAACTTGTACTGAGGCCCCGGACCTTGGTATAGTCATGTTGTGTTATTTTCATGTTTCATGCGAAGAATTGATATTGAGAAATAAAGTGGAACGAAAAGGCATAAAGTGTTACTAAGTGGTTTAATAGTGAAAGTCCCGATTACGAATATTATGATAAACAAACAAATCTTACCTCTTACAGGAAATTAGGAAATTATTATTGCTAAAAGTTGTATCAAAGCTTACAGGAAATATTTCCGTTTTTGTACCTAAATTTTGTCGTTTGGTACGTTATTACGTAATTAGAAAATATTTATCAGTAAATGTTAATATGCTTAAATCTTAGGCAAAATTTGAAGCTACGACTCATGAGACTTTCCCTTTACCGGCTACGATAACATTAGCTTGCTACTATTGTGGTTCAGACTGTAGATAGGATAACCGGCAAACTTCTTCACGTAAGGACCATTAAAACCTAGGTCTTGTACAGTTCGGCAATAGAAAAATAGAATCAAGAAATCCTGGTTGTTGGTTTTCCACTCATAATAAAGAATAAAACTTACGCGCCCTTTGATCTGGTGTGTAACTCCTTTTTTGTTAGCAAAAGTGAAGTTACACACCCGATCAACGGGCGCGTAAGTTTTATTAGTAAAGGGGTAAAAGTACAAGTGATATGAATAAATTATGTCTAATACACGGATGTTAAAACTACGCTGCTCATAAATAAAAGTATATGTTCGTAGTTTAAATGAAAAATGGATATTGTAGGCCGACATAAACCTTATGATTTACGATCCACGTGCACAGTTCAGTGTGTCATACAATGTCAAGGCGCAGTACCGCGGCTGCATTATGTAATGCAATTGTATAACATGTCTTAACTTAAATACAATTATAAGCATGAAGATTCCCCTTTTAAATGCTATATGCATTATTAAACATTACATAGAGTATGGAGAATAGCTAATTTGTATGTTTTTTTTTATTTTGGCACGAGCGTAAGCATCTGCTATTAATCAAGTTTATTTTTTTGCATTAAGTTAGTACTCGATTTAATAAAATCACGCTTGAATTATTCAACATAAGTCAAAAGTCGTCAGAATCAGTCATATCAGGTTTTTGAGTAAAGCGGTGGCCTCCTTTCTCAAGCTTATTTAATGAGATTTGGCACGAACAAGGAAAAACACGAAACACTAATTCCTTTATGTTTATTTCACTTGTGCAATTTATCTGAATAAAATTGTTCAAAATGCCATCAAACTTGTCTAATTTTAGTAAATATGAAAACGAAATTCTATAATTTTTTCTCATCATCCACCAAAATACTCCATGTGTTTAATTTATTATTGCAATCAGTATGTACAATTTTAAGGAAAATTATCTATTTAGTATAAAATGCCGCTGATCTGACTACACAAATCATTAATTATTAGCGCAATGCAACGATTTACGGTGCATTCCAAATATACGCTACACGTCACGGACTGAAACGACCTAACGTCAGAAATCGTAACGCAAATCTTAAGTATGTTATGTCGTAAATTCCGTTTGAATTACGTAAACGTCAATCTACGTGTATTAACACGTTGGGTCACAATATGTCCTAAGAAAATGAGTTAAATTGCAATCCAATATCACGTCACTGCATTGAATATAGCAAGCAATTCAGGGAATTTTAAGTGTGACGGCAGCAATTCAACTACACTCTTGAATTTGCGATAAAACACAGATAATAATATAATATACACACAATGACTGCAAATGCGATGTGATGTCATTGTATCGCATTAGTTTGCTACAATTGCACATATGTTCTTTATCGCAAATTCAAACGTGTATTTGAATTGCTGCGATGACATATTAAAAACTCATCTGAATTGCTATATAAACGTATTTAGAGATATATTGCAATCCAAATCTACTTGACTTGTTTTGTCGCAAATTCAAGTGTTACATCACTTGACATTGCGGAGACGACGAAAAGCAATACACTTTCAAGCTACAACGTGGCGTCAGAATCACGATATCGCAATTAAAATCGATGTTTTTTTATTTCAAATCAATGGACCAACCAAACAAGAGCGTTGGTCTAAGATCTATTAGAGTAATGATGCAAAAACTTCTATTTGAGTTTATTTCTGTTTACGTGGTCCATAGGATTAATAGTATCGTATCGTAACGTAACCATAACTCCACACCGACACATGAAACTTTTAATGGCACAAGATAACTAACAAGCAAACGGCTCTCCTGGTAGAAATAGTTGTGACTATTTTAGCGCATGGCCAGGAGCCCAAAAGTACAAAGCCCGGTGAAGTTGTAAAAACCGCGAGGTTGGCAACGCAATAGTCATTCCAAAAAAAAAAGAGCCCAAAAAATCTAACTGTTACCTAACCCTCCAGACTGGAATATGAAACAGTCATTAGGGCGGTGGATATCAACCCTGCACAGAGGATAAACACAGGGAAATCTCATAAGAATGTGTCCTTAAGAATTTGCTTTGTCATAATGTCATAATCTGTGGATCCTAAATACGCATATGTTGAAAACGGCTTCAAAGAAATATTAAACATATGATTGGTATATTTCAGTGGCAATGTTGAACGTACCTAACTATAAAAAAAGCTATGAAATAACAGTAAGCCAAGAGCTCGCCCACGTTCAATGCCATGGTTAACAATTGAATCCTTGAAATTAATTCCCTCGCACTTCTACTTATGAAATAGCGATGATTTAAACAAAGAACATTATACATTTTTATTTAAATTAAAACAAAAAGGTTTATAGGTATTTCTTTATACTATGGTTATAAAGCAACATTTCTTTGTTTGTAATAGTTCAGTCGTGAAACTCTGAAACTACCTACTAGTTTATTTTCGAATACTAGCAGATGATTTCATTATAAGCGCGTATTACAGTTCATATTTTAACAAAATACTACTACGATACTAATCCGGGCGAGTCGCTACAAAACTCTACCATCTAGTAGGATGTCACGGTGTTAGTGACGTTAAGCCTATGCTCACCTTTTACGAGCTACCTGGCAGGAATGCAGATGGTCTATTCTGCGAAGGAGCCCGGACCAATATAATAATATTTTTGATATACCTAATAGTGGTAGAATATGTTGATGTGATGAAAAATTTTTAGTAACTTTATAACACATATGATCACCGAATAAATACTTTCCATCCAGTTTCATTTCAAGTTACAAAATATTCACGGACCCTAATAAAGTTAAAAAGGTTCCAATCAGTTGCACACCGTCACAATGTGCAATAAATGTGTAATTAACTTGTTGCGAAGCGGGACAGATAAAAAAAGATATACTTTGGACCTTTTCCAAACATTATTCACACGCTGTTGTTAACACTAAAACAATAATAGCATAGGCGGGGTATTTCAGACCCACACACTCCTCAAAACCTTGGACTGATGGTAAACGTTCCAGTAGGTGTACCGGCAACACTTACGTAATCCGTTCTTGGCGAGAACATCGACTAATGTGTATTCGCGAAAATACTCACTGTGCGTTGGTAGCAGTTTAGTGTTACACAAAACTTCATTCATTCTTTTTTATAGTCATTCGAAAACAATCAGATAATGTAAGATACAACTAAATAAAGGATGCGAAGATATTAGCGACATTTTGCTGTTTTAGGTGATAGAATTAACTAAGACAGTGATTGTATGTATGTTTGTCAGTTTGATGCATTTTTACCCTCAAAGCCGGAATATGACAATGTCAACACGTCAGTTCTGTCTGCATTAATGTTTTAGTTAGGAATAAGCAGGGTGTTGGTACTTTCATGGCCAACAAGTCTAACTAATACCTAATAATTTAACTAGCGGCGCGCCCCGGCTTCACATGCATACGTATTAAGCTTCCTCTTCGATCATTTTATCTATTAAAAAAGCCGTATCAAATTCCGTTGCGTAGTTTTAAAGAGGCATACAACGGGACATAGGGACAGAAGAAGCAACTTTGTTTTATGTGATAAAATATTTCTGTTGTAGATTTTAAAGAGGTAGGGTATTTTCGATCTCCAACGAAAAAATAAGGGTTATAATTACTTTGACACCTATGTCTTTGACCTTCGGACTCGCGAAATAAACAAAAACGATTCCAGTAGTTCGATTTGCTTAGTTTGATAGAGATAATTCTAAGAGAAGCTAATGTTTATGTACTTATTTATAACTACTTACTAGGAAATTGTATCTTTAACCGTAGGAAAAACCGATTTTATAAAGTTTCTGTTTGTTTGTTAGAAATGGGATATCGACAGAGTGGTGTCGTATTTTGTTTTGTGTAAGTGAGGAAGTGGTTTCAAGGATTTGATAAGAAAAGTTTAAAATGATTGCTCAATAGCTTTACTTAAAAGGAATTAAATTTCACCCTTTGTTCTTAAGGATTGTAAGAGATATATAAATGTAGGAAAAATTAAACCAAAAAAAAACAATTTTTAAAAGCCCACCACGTTCTTTCGTCTTTCGTGGTTGGAATATTATGAAATAATTTCGACAGTTTTATAAGGGTTTTCCTAATGTGATGCAAAATTTAAAATTTACTATGTAGTAGAGTTCTCACTGATCTTAATTTTCCCCACCTCTTTAATATTCCTGCCGCCATAACATGTCAGATAAATATTGTTGTTTTCTTTCAAAGATTAGGACAATTTCGCGATAGAATAAAGATATCTATAGTACCTACTATTTAAATTATGCGCTTCGGCTTTACACTTAATACTTTTATTTCTAAATTTAAGCGAAATGATTATTTATGTAATAACAACTCTTTATAGATATCTTTAAAATACATTCAGATCATGCTTCCATGCTTCCGAAGCTTGACGAATATAGCCGAAGCGCATAATTTAAATAGTACTAGGTACTATACAGCTATAAGTTTTCAACGTCCCATTGTCGATGTCTATTTATGAAACATTTTTCTTACCACCAGGAAGTTCTTTTGCTTTCAGATAATATGAAAGAATAACAAAGATATGGCGGCTGGTAGCTTATGCGTAATGATGACATAGACATATCCTCTGTGCAAAAAGCTACTGCATAATGTGCAATTGGCAAACAATACCGACGACTCGTGTATCTAAAGTTGACTCAGACACAATGTCGCCACTAGTTTGCCATTAACACCGTTGGCAACTGCAAGCTATGACGAATTACAGTTACAAACTATTTGCTTTTACGTGACATATTTACATGATTTTTAAATTTAATTTCAATGTTTAGACTTAGAAGTGTCTTAATGTAGGTACATTACAAGCACTGATCAGGGTGAGAGCGAATTTAAAAAAAAGCGTAACACGAGTTTTTCTTGACATTTCTTGTTTCGTTTTCACTCCGTTTCAACCAAGTTTTCCACAGGGGGTCCATAGAGCCCACTTGTATGTTCGGGTTTTGTTGTCTTCTAGATGTTATAGTCTCATTTTTTATTGTTTGTTCACTGAATATATAATTATGGAGAAATAAGTTCGAACATTGGTTTAATATTTCAACCAGTGACTTTCTCATTTGTTTCATTTTCATTTAATCGTTTATTAAATACATGAATTGTCTCCTTCAAACTAAGTTTGTCTGGTAGAGATCGCTCCGAAGCGATAAGACCGCCACCTTAGTTAAATATTATAAGTGAAAAATAGTACATACACATAATTTTCATTTTCATTCATTCACTAATTCTTTATGTATGATAAGATAACTAACGAAAAATATCAATAATTTCATTATTACCTCATTGTCTCTTTTTTCTAGAGACAGCATCTGGAGGCAGTAGTAGAATCAAAGTCATTTTCTAATTTTAGCAACATTTATAGATTGCTCAAGTTATAGTAGGTACTTTTAAAAAGTTTACACGTATACAATTTTGTTTTTGTTTTCAATCCTCACCTAACATTTAAGTTATTGCAAAGGAAAGTAAAGACAACAAACTGTATAATGTTTTTTATTATGCGTACCAGTTCACACTGCGCAAATTAGATAACCGAAATTTAACCTTATGCAACTGTACCATAGACTAAAAATCCCACACCAAAAATGGAATAGTAACAGAGTGATTAATTTCGATTGTTGTGCAACATAATCTGTGGTGTCAGTTCCCGGATAATCTGTCCCAGGGTCGGTGACCTGTGCTGTACACATGTGAACCGAACCTGTTCCTATGCACCACTTACGATACTGCCCCTTTCTCGCCTTCGCAATCCCGTAAATACGCGTACCAGGCTATAAAATACAATTAGATTTTAGTTCATAAGCAATTCTGTTAGCAGATTGATATAAAATTAGATTACATTAGAGATTTACAGCATTTTTAGGGTCAACTAGTCAAGTTACATCTACGATTTCTATGATCAATCCTTTTTTTAATTTGTTTGTTCTTTTCTGGGACAGGCTAAGACCTTTAGGCCATGCCTACGTCATCTGTATTAGTAATTTTTTATTGTTTATTTAACTATTTTCAATTCACCTATTCAGTTTCTTTTAATAGTCATAAGTCAGTATAAAATTTCATGTCAATTTTTCGGCGGTCACTTTACTAAAGCTCACGTAGTGAGATCAGGCGGCAAGGAGAAAAAAACACGATATTCCATTTTCTGCACTTGAAGTTAAACAAACTTCTTCTAAATTTACTTACTCGTAATATACAAGAAACTCAAAAATTTATCTCTTTTACGCTGGCGTTAACTCCAATTAATTTTTGAGTGTTAGAAACGTACTGTCATGCTGATTGTTTTTTATAAGAGTAGACTTAATAGAAGAAAATATGATACCAGAAAAATTACATGGGACTGTAATTTTAATCAAAGTACCCACCACCAATGTATCAAAATAAAAGCTATCTGCTTATTTGCGTTAGAATCTTATTAAAAAAAAGAAAACTAAAAATACCATGACTTGCAAAACCCTACCATTTAAACAAATAATAAAAGTACTTATACTTACAAAAATTATACGATAATTATTACATTAAATGTCGTAATAAGAAACAAGGAAGAAAATCACAGTTTGAGTTATCGCATTTTCAAAGATTTCCTGTATGTTTTTTGTGCTGGCAATATTGCGTACATATGTATGTTTATGTACAATGTTAATGTAAATCACTTGGTAATGAGTATAGAAGTGACGCTAACTTGCAGACCTTGAATGAGGACGCTATAATATACTGAAGCAAGACCTTGTGGGCTTTTTGCAGCCGTAATGTTTTTAATGTTAATAATATTTTAGATTAAGACAAAATTCAAGTTTTGTCATTGAATTTTGTGAAAAACAAACAAAAAATGCGTAATTGTTTGTTAAAAACCTGTAATATTCCACTTATACTTACAAAACTAGCAGTTATCGATATACTCAGTAAATGTGAGTCAGATATCGATATACTCAAATATGATGTAGATAAATTTTAGTACAATATTTCATTTTTATTCATTTCAAAGTAAACGTGGATTTTATAAAATTTCGAAATTCCAATTTGTATATCTAAAAATGTAATGTGAACGAAGTCGGTTTATACCGCAAGTGCAAATCTAAAACAATTATCAAAAGCAATTTCTTTCCTTTGGGTCGCAAGAGTGCCTACGTAATGATCTGATTGGTATGAATGATTTAGATTATTTTATTGGATTACCTTTTAAATCATCAAAAGTGTTTTACTCTTTCTGTGATAGACGAAAGCGACGAGAATTATAAAATAAAATTTATTAATTAAAAATATGCTCTATATTGTAGAAAGATGGACATAATACAACATGGCAGTCTCTACCAGTAAACCTAACTTCAGTTAAACAAATACTTTAATGGTGTGCACATTTTTTTTTTTTGCAAATCCAAAATAATGTATAGGCACGTTAATAATATTATGGATTCTAAAGCATTTCACTAAACAATATATGACAAAAATCACTACATAGTACATTGTATAAAACAAAGATGCTTCCTCTATCCCTATCCCCGTTTGTGTGCTTAAATATTTAAAAATTCGCAACGGATTTTGATGCGGTTTTTTTAATAGGTAATGTGATTGAAGAGGAAGGTTTATATATGTCTATTTCATAACCGTGCGAAGCCGGGGCGGGCCGCTATTTTTCTATAAAATATCACCAATAAGCAACTGCTTTTAAAAATAGAAGTAATTAGGAACATTGATGTCGCAGGCAATTTGTATGATTCCAAATTTTAATGTAATGTAATTCTCCGGTTTGGGGAAAATCGACTTGGACCGACATCACCAAGTCGGGGTTTAGATATTTTTTTTATTTAGAAACTTGGATAAATTTTTCTTACAACTGTTGTGGGTTTAGTCCGGGCTCCTTTGCAGAATTGACCAACTGACTTCCTACCAGGCAGCTCGTAAAAGGTGAGTATAGGCTAACCGCCACTAACACCGTGCTATCCTAATAGGTGGTAGAGTTTCGCAGCGACTCGCCTGGATTGGTACCACCACTTTACCTATTCCTGTCACCATAACGTCAGGTTCGGAGGGTTAGGTTGCCGGTAAACTTACTTTTGCTCGATCCCTGATTAGCGAGCGTTTTAAAACTGACGACGCCTTTTTTAAAAAGCGGAACTAGGTATACAATTAGCATACGACATAGATATTGTTCATCGGATTTTGTTTAGTTATTTGATATAACTCGCCAAAATAATTCACATGACTACTGGCTAATAAATATATTGCATTGTAATTGGGTTAATCGGGTCCATGATCCAATTGGCACCCTCCAACTTAGGTCGTCGTGTAAGATTTGACGAGACGGCCATTGACGTAATTACAATGTATAATAGCTCTTATTATATCTGGTATTGTCAAAAATTCCAAGGTCCACAAGTTTTATCTTCATGCCCATATCCCTGAAGGGTAGGCAGAGACACAACCAGGATGCACAACTAGCCGAAGACACTTAGTCCCACAATGTGATAGGTGGCAAGCCTATGGCCAACCGGGCACATATCCAATCCCGAGCAACATTTTTTTTATTAGAAAATTGGATTTTTATTGTTGCCCGACCCGGGAATCGAACTTGGGATCTCGTGAAGTCAAGTCCAACACCTACCGCCGCTGGACCGCTAGACCAAAGAGGCGAAGTTTGATTAGATTTTAGAAGCATTATTAATCATTTTAAAAAGAGAATAAAGGTTGTGAATGCTAGGTAGGTCTGTAGATATCATCATGGTACCTCGTACTTTCTGCCTTCCCTACAACTAACTTTGCGTAAAGATGTGTAATATCAATAATTAAAAAGCAATTAAATCGCTAAAACTGAGTTCAGTTTCAACATTATGTCGTCTTTAGAGACACAGAGAAGCACACACACACACACAAAAAATAATAGTTATCCTCGATTTACCTAAAATGCCATCATCAGATCCTGACTTGATGGGTATGGATTGTGATTGAGATGGTCTATTTCTGAAGCACGTTCATTCACATCAAACTTATTCTTTAAAATTGTTTCACAAATGGCGGCAAGTCGAAGGAAATGCATAAAAAAGTCCGCATTTTTAATTATGTTAAAATCAATATAATAAAGTTTGAATATCCGTTTCAAAAGATCTGTCTAAATCCATCCGTCATACATTTATTGTCGCATTTCTATCTCCATTCATTCATTCAAAATAATAAAATATAGAATAAACCTCTTTATTTAATATACGTTGATGAGAAATATAGGTTATTCAAAACCACCAAAGGTAGCAGGAAATTAATACGCCTACATTCTTCGACAAAGCCTAGGAAACATTGTTGAAAGTCCGCGAAAGTCTGGTAAAGATGTTAAAACCGCGAGGCTAAAAAAAAACTGCGCAACTCGAAAATCTCCAACAAAAACTGTAGGTACATATCGTTATAAAAGTATATAAAAATAAATGTAATTGAGTGTAATAAAATCTGTCAGATCGTACATTATTCGTATTTACTGACATATGACTATAATAATAAAATATGTAAATGTAACAAATCGTGGGTAATAAGCGGTTCCTACAACGTGCTTGATGACGCGCTAGCCTATTCCACAACAATAGAACAGTCGTGTTGCACTAGTGCACGCGTGTAATGTATTGCATAATCAGAAACTGCCTTTTACCAATAACATCTAGCATTTACGACGTTATACTTTTACCGGCTGTGGTACCGGTGAGATATTTTTACCTTAACCGATTGGTACTTATTTCCAATTGAAATCGTCTACTTAATTCTATTTTTACGATGTATATTCTATACAATACAACGTAACTAGTATAATAATCTACGATCCATTTGCTTATGTTTTGACAGATGTCTAAGTTCATCTTTTTAAAATAAAATAATACTATCTATAAATATGAAAATGAATACCATTACGCGTGTTCGCATCACGCTTGAACGGATGGACCAATTTTTCATCTTGTTTTATTGTTAGTAGTTGTTAATGTCAAGCGATACGAAGTTCGCCGGATCGGCTAGTTATGTATAAAATATAGTACCTATCTATTATAATACGTAATCACGTATAATAAAAGCAAAATAAAAAGGGCCCAAAATTTTGCCAATAATTTCCCTTGGCGTTAAATAAAAATGATGTTCTAATCAAAAAATGTATCTAAAAACATTTTGCAATATACTTTTCAGTCAGTTCAGTTTGTATTGGGAGTTTTTAGGAAGATTTGTTACAATTTGTTACAAGAGCTATAGTTTTTGTACAAAGAAAAATGACACGTGCTCCATTTATTTTTTTAACACAAATATTATTAGTTAAAAAATAGATACTGCAACATTTAGCTTGGAACGTGATATTAATATTGACTAGGTAGGTAAAGTTTAAACTTATTTGTGCAACCCTGAACTTTTAAATTATAACCTTGCGTAAATTGCTTTACATTTAAGGAAATATGCGATGTTTTGCCTCTTACTGTATGCGTTTTGCACAAAATCACGAGTTTTTTACTTAAAAGGCAATCAACTTGTACTTACACTTTCTTATTTATGAAAGACTGGCTGTTGCCCGCGACTTCGTACAAACGTAAAAGTGACATTTAGTTATAAGATAAGTAAATGATGACAATGAATTTGGCCAAATAAGTCGTGAAAAACGATTGAAAGCCATATTTATAAAAGAAGAAGATGATGACAAAGAAAGATGTTTGCGCGGTAAAAGGTTAATCTAAATTTTGACCAAGGCTATAAGCTACTAATACACAAAACTTAGTAAAAGTCTTGAGTTGTTTTTGCGTGAAAAATGAACAAACAAACCGACGAACATTTTAATAATCCTCGTTTTGGATTTAGGTTGGTATCACTACATAGCATAAAACAAAATCGCTTTCTTTGTCCCTTTGTCCCTTTGTATGCTTTAATCTTTAAAACTACGCAACGGATTTTGATGCGGTTTTTTTAAATAAAGTGATTGAAGGATGAGGTTTATATGTATATTTCATAACCGTGCGAAGCCGGG